>CAEGAF010078393.1:0-19139 GCA_903067075.1 Micropoecilia bifurca
CTTGTCTCGGTCTCGATACACTCTGGTCTTGGTCTTGTCTTGGTCTCGGGTTAGGTGGTCTTGAACACAACACTGGTACAAAGCTCAAGTATTTTTTATATTAAACAACACAGCCTGGTGTGGTAGCAAGTAAAGCCTGGTGGCCCGCCAGGCTTATGATAAATATTTGCCTCAACTTTAAGAGTAAGCGCCACAGAGAGCTTTCTCTTTAAGAAGGCTCATCCTTCTCATTTGCAGCGTACCGTCACACAGCCCATACTAGAATAATGAAAAGTGTTTCTGAGTTTGATGAATGGATTATTGACCATCACCTTGCTCATCCAGGTTTTCCGCTTGGCCTTCCTCCTCTTCACGGCCTCCCAAAGACGTCTCTGGCCTGAATCCATGAGAAAAAGTGAAACACAGCGGTAAGTTAGTAAGCTGAAATTTTAAAATTATACAGAGGATAAACTTGTAGAATAAAGCAAAAAGTTAAAATAAAATCTTTAAGACATGATTAAAGGTGTGGGCAGATAAAAGGTTGCGAGTGCCTATAAGAACAAAAGAAGTGGGATTTAATTAGTCTGAAGTAGCTCTGTGAAGGGAGGCCCCGAGAGACTTCAGTAGGTGGATTTAGAATACGATTGCTGTGATCTCTTTCACACACACCCACGCACACACACACACCACAGACAAAAGCTTCAGCACTCCAGTGTCTCCTCCTATTGTGTCTAATTATCAGCTGGGACGTGGAAGTAGAACTAAGGATGTTGGGTAGTGAAGGACTGGATTTTGATCTGATGACACTGAGCCATTACTAACCACAAAAGGAAATACATATGCAAAACAGAAATATTGATAAACATGATTATCAACACCAACATGGACTAATCACACTCCTCCCTTCAGGCCGAAGGTACAGAAGTGTGAAATGCAGGACTAACAGATTTAAGAACTCTTTCTTTCCCACAGCCATCAGACTCTTAAACAGCTGAGCTGATGGCCTCCATAATAACTTTCATTAATGGCACATAAATAACTGCACTACACTGCACTTTACCTTTATACTGTTTACCTGTCTGCATACAGCTGCACATGCATGATTAGACAATTTTACTACGGACTGTTGCAATATAATAATGTTGAACACTACCACACTACTGCACATTGTATATAGATTGTATTGTATTGTTTTGTATTTCTGGAAATGTATATTTACTTATTTATTTTTCTATTACATGCTTTGATTTGATTCTATTATCTCACATCTTTACCTTGTGTCTGACATCCAGTGTGGGCAGCAAAGTAGAAATTTCATTGTACAGGGAAACGTTTCTACCGTGCATATGACAATAAAGCTTTGAAGTTGAAGTTGAAGTTGATGGAGTATTAGATCACACTAAGAATATTTTTAAAATTAAATTCAAGAATAAAGTCGTGATGATTACAACTTTATTCTCAAAAATATTTAAACATTTTTTTCTGTACCACTCTCTTGTAATACCGTTACGTTATTCTTGAAATTTTATTTTTTATTATTTTCTTAATATGGCCTTCATACAAAGCACAAAGCCTTGAAGGTGGCTGATGATTTTTGTTTTTTTAATTTCAAGATGTCTTCTTTCTCGGTATGCTTCCAATATTAAATAATAACCCACAGTCCAGCCAAATAAGAATAAAATCATAGACTCAATACAAATTAATAAGCTCTCACAGTTATAAGGCTTGAAAAAATACGTTGAATACTATTTATATACATGTAGTGGAAGAGAAATTGTAGCTTTTACTACTGAACTTAGTTTCAGACTTTTTCCACCTCTTTACCAGAGTAAGTCAACAAATACGACCAGCAGCGTAACTTGGCACAATAAATGCGATAAACAAACATCTGTAAAGAGCCCGGCTCTGCCTTTAATGTCATATGCACAGATCTTCTGCCTCACCAGGTCGACCCATGCCAATTTTCTCCAAGTCTTCATTCTTGACGTAGTCGAAGTGCGAGAGCCGCGTGACGTTGAGGTCGTCTCGGATCCTCTTGAAGTACTGCTGCAGCTGCACCTCCGTCAGCAGCTCCAGCAGCCATTCTGTTCCTTCCTCACACTGCATGCCACTGCCCAGTCTCTGGAGGACAAACGGAGAGAAAACACTGGGTGTAAATCGATCAGTGCCAACTCAAAAGCTGTCACTACGTTTCCTGAGAAAAAGTTGGTACAAACAAGCAAACCATTCTTTTCAGTACGAAAACAGAAGGAACTGGGTCACAGGCGGCTTCCTTTGCAGTAATTGTTTGTAACACAATCCCACTTTGGAATAAAAAAGTTAATCTCAGATTGGAACCCAAATGAATGTTTCATGTCAGGATATAAGTAGGTTTTTAGATTGGTTGCATCATAACTTTTTAACACAAGTAGGCGGGAAACCATAAATCCTGAAAACATTTCAGCTACTTAAAATTATTTGACATGTTTTCACTTTCATTTTAATGTAATAGAAATTCCCCATACAAAAAAAAGAAAAACTGTTAGTTGGAAAATTTTTCATCCAATAAATGAGCCACTCCATCAGGATTGCAACATAACACTCATCAGTGTGGAGACTGAGGGAAGAACAAGTTTTAAGAATGTGTTGGGCAGCAAGGATAATTTTATTTGAACACATCTTTAAAAAAAAAAACACTACTAATACCTGAGCTAAATTAGATTTTATAAAAAATCGCAATGTCCTTCAAAGAATCATTATATAATATTTTTCAACAATCATCTCCAGAATAGAGCCGGCTTTCTTTACCAGGTTAATCAGCTTTTTGAGAATCTTTTCACAAGAAAATTGCTAAAATAACATTCTGAAACCAGTTTAAAACAATTAGATAATTATTCTATTATTTGTCATAGTAATGAAACAGCTGTTGCTCCCACGCAGTGTGACATTACCTTTACTCAATACAAATTCATAAACTCCCACAGTCATAAGGCTTGGAAAAATACTTTGAATGCTATTCATATATGTGGTGGAAGAGGAATTGGCTCAATTCTTAAAAAGCTCAAATGCTAGAGATCAGAAATCGGGCATCTCTGTTAACAGCAACGTTCTACTCAGTATTATGGATGGCCCGGGCAGTGATGTACCCCCAAAAGATACTGGTTTCAAAACTGAGCACACAATAACTAAGACGATAATCAACAACATTTCCCCCCTTTGAGCCTAGAGGCCCCAATAAATCAGTAAATCTGAGTTAGATCCTGGGCAGGAATGTTATATGCTGCTAGCTTTGGTGGAAACCATCCACATGCTTCACACTCGGCCCTTAAGCACAGAACAGAAACCCAGGATGAGTAATGCGGCGCTAGCGACACTCAGAAGAACAGGGAAGCTCCAACACAATATGACCGCAATGCAATAATAAGACAGAGCATCAGTGCTCATTGTTCATAGGCACCAGCTGAAAATATCATTCATTGCCATCAGCTTCACGAAACTTAAGATTTAAGGACAGTAGCACCAAGGTGATCCTAAATGTCGTCAAGGTGACAGTCGAGCAGAAAGCATGTTTAAATTAGCAGAGGAAGAACTGTACCTAGGGCTGTATAATAATATCGATATCGCAATATATATATCAATATTTTCTTTCCTAGAAAAACATTGATATTCATCTGCAAGTATCATAACATCCAACTATCACCTTGCTCACTCATTGCTTGCTTCACATCAGGTCATCAGGCTTAGAGTGATTCCTTCAGATGTTAAGTGTCAAGATTAAAAAGGTATAAAACTATTCAGAACAGGGTACTTATTGCACTTTATTTACTTTACAAATGCATGTAAGCTACAGTTTGCACTGTTTCAACTAAAAGAGACATGTTTTCTCACCACTTCTTTGATTCACTTTGTCCAGCTGTCGACTTTAAGTCTGTGTCCATGTCCAACCAGAGCCAGGTATTGTGTAGTTTGTGCTATCAATCAGTTTTCAGTTAAATTAATTCAATCCAACTTTACAACAGTCACAAAATGTCATCAAAATCACTCTGTCCCTCTAAAATCTCTCAGAAAATCGCAAAAGTGTATTGAATTGTTTGCTGAATATCGCAATATATATCATATCGTGGGCAGAATATTGTGTATCGTATCGTGAGATTGTTGTATCACTACAGCAATCTCCTGTACCTGTTCAGGAGATTTCTCCCAGTCTCACAGACGAGTAAACGTCAAAGTGCCACGACTACTGCAGTGGGAAATAACAGATACTTCCTGTGCTGATGAAGGCGAGGTCACAAGGTCTAGACAGAAATGTCAGAGGGGTCACAGCTTCCTCTCTGCCATTTCAAATATGCTTACTTAAAGGTTGGCCCCCCCCCACTGTTTCATGACTGGTGACCAAAGGAGCCAAATGTCAATGTGGCTCACATGCACAAGCACACACACACAAACTTACAGAAAATATGGGGCCAAACATAAAAAAAATGTGTTTAAATATTCTAAATGCAAAATACATTTATGTCCATCTGTTCCCTTTGCACTCAGTGAATATTAGCTGGGCATCTGCAAGTTTTGGAAAATACAATTTAAGACTTTTTAAGACTTTTAATGCTACCTTGAATAAAATTTAAGATTGAAAAACAATATAAAGGAAGGCTGGGGAATTCTGCTGTTTTACAAACAAGGATAACATAAACTGAAATTTCTGGGATCTGCTAATGGCACTTGCCAGTGACATTATGCTTCTCACACCGGATAAGACTTTCAACAGCCTTAACCCCTGTAATGCTAAGCTTAATTTTATTTTTTCCTCCCACAGAATGCACCTAACCTTGTATGGGTCAGCAACAGACATTGTCTAACCAACTTGTGATACATTCCTACTGTCCTTACCCATGATATGACACCAAAACACTAGCTAGATAAACTAAGGTTGCATTAGCAGCTGGTTAGCTGAAGTTTCAACAACTTTGAGTCACAGAACGCAATGAAAATATTTGTCCCATAAAAATTATTTTCATAAATTTAAGGTATTTTAATGCCTCAATTTTAGATAAAGGAATTTTTGACTTTTTAGTTTGCATGCCTATACTTATCTTGTACACCCATAAAAGCTGGTTAGATAACATCTTTTTGAAAGCTCCAGAACTGACTACAGCTCCAGTCTCCTGAATCCATCTACAGCCAGACAGTGCTTGGACAAACCCCTGGCTGACCCCACTACATTTTAAGGACAGCATTGCTTTGGTAAGGAACACCACCGTCAGTAGTTCCACTGATATGGCTGATCATAGTACACCTCTGGAGTGCAGCTTCCCTGGCAGTCGACATGTGGGTGTTATTTCTCTGGACGGTGCCAAAGACGCAGACTGGCTTCCTCCTGGGCCTAGACTTCATGACGGTGTCATATGTGAGGAATGAGGGGGCAAATTAAAGGTGCAAAAGCATTTCCGTGTCAGATGGTTATTTCTACATCAATTAATTAGGTAAATAAATACATATTAACCAATGTCAATACCTTGGATAAGACCAGGATACAGCTGAAGGCTTTTTTTTTATGATTAGTGGTGGGTGCACTGGTTGGAGTTCTTTGGCCAATCACCAATCTTTAAAAAGCCTGACCTACCAATTCCAACAACTCAAAACCTCATAAGTTACTAGAGGGGTCTGAAATGTTTCTAAATATAGTGACAATGTTATTAAATTGGCAATAGTGCGGTGACTACCGTTAACCGCGCATCTTAACAGTGTGTGCGGGGAAAAGCATCTGATATTCAAACTTTTGTGGAAGTAGAGAAGACTGGTCAATCCATCGTCAATCATCCAAAATTAAGAAAATTGGTGCCGATTAGTATTTGAATCTCCATGTGACCCGTTATGGATTTATGATGGATTTTATGGTCAGCTGCACCTCCAGTAAACAATAACCAAATTATGTGCTGTATATATTCAAAATTTGAAGCCAACTATTTGCATTTATGGCTTGTAAAGCTATAATCTAAGTTTTGTAAACCACTTTATTTTGTGGATCAAAGAATTTTTGACTAACCCAAATAAAGTTTTTCTACCCTGAATGACATTCTCTGTGAAAGAGACAGTATTAGCTGCTGCAGCTCCTGGTCTTTCTTTATCAAGTGACCTGCTCAGCTATGCGTAGCTATCGGAACAGAGCACAGCTGAAATTGTATTGAGTTTAAGCAAAGCTCTCAGTTTAGGAAGCTGTAGGTTCTGTCCATGCTCAATTCATAAGAACCATGATGAACTATGTTGAGACCCAAACTACCAAAGAAGCATATCAAAACTGAGCAATTGTTAGTGAACATGTTAACAATTTATATCAGTTACATATCTCAATTGGTAACTGGTTTCTACCAGCAACACTTCAGTGTGGCTGTTCTTGCTGGATGAAGAAGCATCCAGTAAATTTTCAAGCATTTCAAATTTTATGAAAAAAAATTTAATGGACAAAGAGTTGAGGAACTAAACCAAAACATCATCGACAACATGTTTCCATCTTCATTCTACCAAATGAAGTGTTGGACTTCATCTTCAAAAATCTGATCAGTATTTGGGAAAAATTCCTAATTGCACACTATGAACATGGTGTACATCCACGAAAGAGCTTATAATTATTTAAAGAAAAGTCAAAATTAAAAATAAAAAGCAAAATTGAGCAGTTCTTTTTTTCTGTGAGGTTGTGTTTAATTTAAATACAACAAAAGGATAATCTTCAGGTGTTTTTCATTTTCCATTGATAAAGAAAATGTTTTGGTAGACAAGAGTATGACAGCAGAATTGCAATGTTCCGACCCAAAGGCGTGACTTTTAGCAGGAGCCTGAGAAACCAAAATCTGGTCATAAGTCCAGGACTGAGGGTACTCTAATAGCTTTGTTTTTCTACCTCTAAAAAGCAACAAGAGATGGTGAGAACTGCTGGAGAGAAGAACATTTTTGTCCCAGACCCTTTTGCAAACACTACAAAAGGCAACGCTTAGGACCAAAAAGGAAGTATGAAGGAAGGATGAGAAAGAGGAATGTGGGAATTTGGAAGTAGCAAAGCAACATGATTTCTGGCTCAACTCATTCCTCATAGTGGTGGTGATAATTCACCACCACTATGAGGAATGCACAGAAATCTCACACACGCACAGAAATCGCTTGGCCCAGTCTAGGTTCTGCTGTAACATCCTGCTGCTGCAACAACAAGTCTCCCAGAGGAGAGCCCCTTTCACATCTACCTGACTTCACCATACCACAACCATGATTCATGGTTTGCGACTCCACCACAGCTCCGTAGCTACAACCGGCCGCACCGCGGCAGACACTTACACGGTACAGATGGAAGCGTGCCACAAAGGGGAAGGCTTTTTTCAGCTTGTCGATGCGCCGCATTGCCGAACTGCTTCTTCTGGATCAGAGTGGAAAATTAAAATGAGAGTTGATTCAAATAGCTCTCCTTTAGGGTGTTAATAAAGCCTCAGTTTGGAGTGACAGAAGATGCGGACAGTCTTTGGATGTGAACCTGAAGCTCTCATCCAGTGAGTGGGAAGCAAAACGTCCGGCGACTCGGTGACATTCCATGGCAAGACAAGTTCCCACGTAAAGCCTCTACAACCTCATCGCAGGGTCAAGAAGGCGCTTAAATGCAGCACTCATACATACAAAACAGAAAGATAAAAAAAAAAGTCTGATTATATGAGGAAAGACTGATGGTCAGCCTCGTCCTGTGTGTGCAGACAGCAATGAGCCAGTTATTTAAACTTTCAGAACTTCACAAATAAGACACGCCTCCTTCCTCCGGTCCTTCCTCCATCCCCTCCCCAACTCTCAGCTTTACATATGCAACAACCCTTCCGTTTGCTTTTCCGTTCGTCCGACGCGCTTGGAACTAAAATTAGGAACTGCTCAGCGATTCGACTTCTCTGCAATTGGAGAGGCAGCGCAGGCGTTCCAGGGAGGAGAGCCGCTTAATTTTCCCAAAATGTGTTTCGACTCTAGTTAAACTGCACGTGTTTGCATGTTCTTTTCCCACCTTCTTTCTGAAACTCTACTCTCCGCCCCACTGTCCCCCGCTCCCCTCCCGAATCCTGACGTCCTGCAAGCATGTAGTTGGTCCGTGCAGAGCGGAGTGGAGCAGAACAGGCCAGGACTGTGCATGGTGCAGAGGACAGAGGCTTCATGGTGTTTGGCTCAGCGCAGCATTTGATCCAGGGCCAAGGGGTCACATTCAACCACAGGGTTGGGGGGAAAGAGGAATAGTGGGGACGGCTTCCTGTGATGCAACAGCCCCTAACACAAAAGGATACACACACACAGGGAGAATGCACAGGCATGGTGCTTCACATAAGTATCCATAAACCTTGAACCTTTTCAGGTTTAGTCGCTTTACAAGCAGAATTTTGTGGCAATGTTAATGATTTAACAAGACACTTTTGCATTTTCATTCAGCCCCCTCTACTTTGAAGCCATGAAAAAAACAATGATACCAGTTATCTTCAGAAATCAGATAATTAGAGACTACAGTTCATCTGTTGGCCCCAGAGGTTTGTTAGAGAGCAAATGGCATCAAGAAAACCATCGACGAGGTTAGTATTAAGGCTGAAGGATGCAGCAATTTTTCTTCTTGCTTTTCTAAAGATGTACGTTACAAACAGAAAATAATTTCACAAGGTGGCTTTTATTTTAACCATCCCTCTGTGAATTGTACGATCGAGTACCAGGATCAGGCTACAAGAACTTTTGGTTAATTATAAAAATATAGTCATAAATTTAGCAGAATAAAGATGCTATCACATCAAAAAACATCTTAAAATTATGAGAAAAATGGTTTTAATGCAAAAAAAGCATTGATCACCACCATGAACACACCATACCTACAGTAAAACATGGTGGTGACAGAATCATGCCGTGGGGATTCTCGTCTTAGAGTCAAATAAGTGAAATCTCCTGAAAGAAGATTGTTAAAGGCTGAAAATGATTTTTTTTTTTTAGAAAACAGAAGACATTTCAGTTTATAGATGTGAAAAACTAGTAAAGCCATGCAGCTACAAGTGAATGAATGGAAAGATGTTTCTCTAAAATTCTGAATTGGGGTGAGAGTGGGAGGAAAATGCACTCCACACTTTTCAAATTGTTGTCAGTAAACCATCTGAACATGTATGCATCGTTTTACCTCTGCTTCACCGTTACCCAATATAAAAGAATTGTTCATCATTGGGGTGGGCATTTATTGTGTCGTTTATTATTCATCGTTCTGCATTTCTTATAAGAATTTAGATTTATCGATATTGGGACAATTTCACATTTTTGATGCTTAAAAAAAAACTGTATGCATTGTCAGGATTTTAAGTTTTACTAGTTTCCACACTATGTTCAGTGACAGTTTTGTTGCATATCGATACATTCAATGATTAATTGACGTATCTGTATCTTTACATGTTATCAAAACATATCTAGAAATTTTCTCATAAGACCCACAGTCTGCTTCCCAGCTCTACTTCAGTGACGTTTGCTGTATTTTAGGAAATTCCTCACCCTTCTCCTCCTCCGTTTAATAAATCCCTCCCCTTCCTCCCTCCAGAGGCTCCGGCCAAACCGTTGTGTTTTCTTCTTTATTTGGTGCTGCCTTTGATTTCCTGCCTATAATCCCCCCTAAAATCTTATCTCTCTTCCACCACTCTGCTGAATGTAAACACAGCCCCGTAACAACATCACCCAACATTTACTTTGTTTTCAAGTGGCTGTAAACTAGGAAACTCAAAAACAGGTATCTTACTTCAATTGGTGCCGAGTACCTTTTGGTTTGTTTGGTTTTTAGTGTCCATTTCCAAAGAAACAAGTTATTTAGTCGTTTGTGTACAGAAAAAAGCAACTGCAGGAAAATTATTAAAATCAACAACTTTTGTGACTCAGACTTCACAGTTGTAGTTGTTTATCAAGGAAGAACAGCCTAGTGAGCCTCACGACATGAAGTTTAATGACATAATGTTTGCTTTGGAACAGTTATGTAACGGACTTTAACGTGAACCAGATGATAGAGAGTACGCCACATTTCTTAAAAACCTACATCTGGACGAGAGGCCTGTCACGGATTAGTCACCTGAAACATGTCGAAGAAAAGGTCGGAGAGTGTTCAGGTGTTCTTCCTATGAAATATTCAGAAACTGCAGGGGAAAAAAATCCAGCAAAGAAGTGTTTTTTTTGGGTGAGGAAAGGTTAATCTGCAATCAAAAGAAATAAAAAGTGAGAAAGGATGGATGAGAAGATTTCCACAGTTACCATCAGATGAGATGGTAAAAAAATACAACTGGCTACCTGTTAAAGCTTTAAATGCATCAAAACTATAAACACCTCATTAAAAAGAGGTTCAATGGCCTGTGTTTTGAGACTATAACGCTACGAATAAAAGATTTATCTAATCATTGGATTAGAAATTAAGAATTCTACATTTCTATTTCTATCAAGAAACTTGCACTTTTGTGACTTTAAGTTCTTAAGGGAAAAGACAGCTTATCTTAAAACCCTGAAGAAGTTTAATCGATCCTCACAGATCGATCAAACAGATAACTGTCAGTTCTTTTATTGAACAGTTGCAGCTTGAAATCAATCAGAGTCTAATTGCCAACCAACTTTCTCCTCACTGAGCAAATCAAAGCACTTTATACTTTACAGGATGGTGTGAGAGTAGCTCTAACAAAATGCCACAAGGTGGCAGCAGACCACTGAATAGAACTGGTAGTGAAATCTTTCTAATTCAGAATTCTGAGCGTCTGCTGGTCAGTCATTACACCACTGAACTGACAGCATACGGTTTATGTTTTTCACATGCTCTGTACAATAAATCCACAGCTGTTGAACATAAGAAACCACATTCAACAGCTGAGCAGTAAAAATCAAAAGAAAGAGGACATATCTCAAGCTCAATCGTAAAAACAACGTTGAACGACAGAAAAGTCAAAGGAGTGTCTCTCCCAGCATGACGGTACTGAGAGATGGATGAGGCATCAACATCAATATCGGCCAGTCCCAGACAGTTCAACATATCAGCATCAGTCTGATCAATAAAACTGAGCAGATATCAGCAACCAATATTTATTGCCAACATTTCTGTTTCGAAGGTTTAATCAAGTGACTTTTGTTTGTTCATACGACAGTGTCATGGATCAGTTTGATAATGCAAACAAACGATGCAAGAGCACAAAAAAATTTGAAAATTATTTCAAAACACAAAGACAATGCAGAAGTTTCCATAAAGAAAGTGCTTGAGGATTTCACTGTGCCAAGATTAGTGACTCAGAAACAATTGCGTTCTTCAGCGTAAGGAAAGATAGAATAAAAACGAAAAAGTGCATCATTAACTATAAAAAGCAGACTGATGCAAAGATAAGCAACTACAGACTTCCAATCAGACCAACAAGCCAATTCCAAAGAAACATTATGAGTAAATAGAAGATTGAAGTAGGACAAAGGTCAACCAAGGGTACAGTGTTTTTCAAAGGGATTTAAACCGTTTAAAGCTCTCCACGCTTTGCCATAATACAGCCAGATCCCTCAAAAGTGTTACATTAAGATTTTATGTGACAGAAAGAAATCTAAGGTGGAAGGAAATCAAATACAACAAATATGGGATTGCACATCTATTTGCCCTCAGTTTCCTTTAATACCCCTAAAATAATTAATGTACAACCAATTACACACAGCAAATGTTGGAGAAGTTGCTCTGGTTGAAAAAGGCAGAAGTTTTTCACCCACGTAGTGAATGAACTTCACTTTAAAAGACATCTTCACCCCTAAACATGCAGGTGTTGTGCTAAGGGGACGTGTTTTCATCTCAACCCAGGAAGTTGGGAAGACAGTAAGAAGAAAGTAACCAAAGACCAGATGACACTGGAAGAAAACCCGTTAGAGGTTGTGATAGACTTGAGACCAGAGGAGAGGTTCGCTTTCCAACAAGATAAGGTAAACTATACAAGCAGAGCCACAATGGAACAGTTTAGAACAAAACACGTTCCTGAATCTGGCTAATAGAGATGAAATCTCTTACCTTGAAATCTCCCCATTTAATCTGACTAAGGTCGACCTATTATGAAAAGAACGGTCAAAATTGTAGATCTCCAGATCTGAAAAGTATGAACCCCAAGTATGAACCACTGCATGCATGTCCAGCTGCTTCCATCTGGCCTTTATTACCTTCTCTCTGTAATACTCCCTCAAACAGCAGCAGGAGTCCATCGGTTGTACAAATTGAACACAATAAAAGTGCATTAATGTTATAAATCTCAAACTATAACTCTGTAGCTCATGAAAGTAGAAGCTTCTCCCCTAAAAAATTCTACCAAATTAAGAGCTGTACTGAGATGACCTTTTTTGCAACACACAATCTCATTGCGCTTGTCTCCTTAATGTGATGCTCATTGTAGTTGGTTTGAGACGTGAAAAGGCATGCGCTTCCAGGGAGCCACCGTGACGTACGGTGTTGGGAGCTAAGCCACCTTGGAGTTTATCTTGGAATCTTTTGGCAGCAAAATTAGTTTTGTGGTTTAGTTCCCAGGTGCCAAAAAGTTGCCAGAGCTGAGTGATGGCAGTAATAATCCCTCTTACAACCATGCAAGCAAAACAACTACACACCCTCACACACAGGATTTCACTGCATGCACAGACAGACTGATATGCGTCACTGCTGACCTCACAGATGGTACGCACATCTGACAAGGCCTGGCTTTCCCTTCGCCATCCCCCGATGGTTCGTCGTCCGTAGTGTGAAAACACGAGGAGGCGTCATGTTTGGGTAGTTCTGGGAAGTATAGGAGCTCTGCATATGAACCGGCCCCAATGGAATATATGTCTACCCAAAGATTGTTTTGATGGCCAGATGTAATAACCATAAATCCCAACCACAATAACAACCCTCCCAATGATGTCCCCCTAATCCTGCAAATGCACCCCAATCCTCAACTATTCTTTGTTTGATCCCAGTAAAGCTGGTTTAGAGGGTGGAGGAGGGCGCTGGTGCAAAACGCCATAGAAGAATCACGACTGAGGTGCAAACTGTGCAGCACGAAGCAAAATCTCAAAAATACGTCTTCCTTCCTGTACGTAAAAGCACATCAGTCTTAAAATCTCTCTGGCTTAAACATGGTTGCGATCTGCGGGAATGGCCGTTCTTGGCAAAAACAACGAAGATTAACTGAGAAAATGGCTACTGACCTGAATCGGACAATGCTTCGTCTTCAGCCCTGAGCGCCAATTTACAATAGGCAAATCCAGCATGCACAATTTCCACCAGTTTAAACTGACAACAACGTAAATGTGAAGGTGGATATCAATATGGACTTGATAATTTGTGAAAATAACAATAAAAAGTAATTAATATTTTTTAGATGACTGCATGTCTGACTGTGTGGGACAGCATATGTCTTAAAACAACTGTACACTATAACTGCATTTAATCATATTTTTGAATTTACTAATATTTATTGATGTTCTTGTGGAACAAATAGGAGAAAATGGGAAAAAATATAATTTCTGATCATTCTGTCAGGTCTGTTTTTTTAATTTACCATGCAATTACTGAAATTGAACATGATAACGATAAATCAAAGTTCTTATAAGAAACAACAAATGATAAATATGATAAATGCCCACCACTAGGAGAAAAATATCTCAACAAAATATGTTGAGATATTTCTGCAGGCTACTTTAGAGTATGCAACTTCAGCAGTTTATAAAAAGGCTGAAGAGCAAATGTGTAGGATACTTTTTTGTTATTTTTGAATCTTTCATTAACTTTGCATACTGGCATACACAGCATGTTTTGCTGTATGTCTGAACTCTCTCCAATTTCCTCAGTCCACAAAGATTAACTTTAGCTTTCCAGCTTCAACATTTTACCATTTTTCCATAGGTGTGAGTTTATTAAAGTCATTTTTTTCCTCTTTGCATTACTTAAAATAAAATAAAGTAGCAAAATTGAGGTTAATGTTTAGAAATGACCAAGCAATGTGCAGTGCATATTAAATAGCAAATAGCTGGACTCATTAACTAACTAATATATTGTTGCACTTTGATTTGTAAGATAGCAAAGACACATATTATTAAACATTATACGTCTTGAAAACAACAAAATCTAGCTTGCATTTCATTTTGATTTTCTCCATGTAAAAATTCAAAATGATATTAAATAAACATACTAAACATATCTCAGGACCAGTCAGAATAATTGCTGCCTTCCCATTTTAAATTCAAGCATTTCCACCATATCTGGCTTGTTAAAACCGTTTTTGTATAAATACTGAGATCACATGAAAGCGTTCCTATCTTATACCGGTCCACGCCTACACGCAAGTCCCTTTTATTCAGCATGTAGCTGCTGCAGCTGCAGAAGGCGATCCGATTGAGCCCACAGCGACGAGGACAGCTGCAGCATAGAGCGGCTCAAGTCCACTGAAGGGGAGCACAGATCCTCAGCACACAGGGAACATTCAGCTCATTTACACTCATCCAGAAAACGACATGTTCAGCTCCATTTCTGTGCTCCCTTGCTCGGAGCGGGGATTGTGTTAAAGGCAAAGGAGTAGTCAAAAAGGGGCAGTGTGTGCTTGGAAACCAATAGAAAACCAATAGGGTCAATATATTCTATTCAATGAGAAAAAAAATTAAACGATGCTGTAGCTCATTTTATATTAGATGCTGATGCCATTTATTCATCCACAAACAAATGTGTCATTTATCATGATCAAGTTCTTATGAGAATTTTGATTTATCGTTGTCATAAGTTCCAATTAATTTCTTTTTTTTTAAAAAACTAAATCTATTTGTATTTTTGGGATTGTTAGTTTTACCGTTTTCTCCAGTGATTGTTCTATGAGATCACCAATAAGTTTGTTTTTCAAGAGCAGTATTTGTGCAGTCACAGCCAGTTACCTAAAAAGTAGTAATACTTCTTATGATATTAATTTTCATCATAACAGTATCACAAAATATTTTGATGAAACTTTAAAGTCTGTATCGTCCACCCCTAAAACACACACACTCACAAATTCCTCTGAGTTCTTGGGTCGTTTTGGCTCACTATTGTATAAATACAATAGTTGTATAAATACAATAGTGAGCAACGAATGTATAAAATACCTCTATGGTCTAGTCAGAGTTTAAGAAAGGAAGGAATGATGGATTTAAAGATGAATGAACAAAAACATGGACCTGAAAGAATGAAAAACTGATGTAATGGATGGGCTGACTGATGGATGGACAGTCAAACGGAAGAACAACTATTCTGCCCAGGGTCTCTAACTCCAGTTCTCAAGAGCCAACATCCTCCAGCTTTTAAAAGCTTCAACACACTTGAATGACTTGTTAAAAGGTCTCTGCATGACTGAAGTACTGAGGCCATTTCATTCAGGTGTGAATGCATCTGCCGGACTGGAGTCGGAGACTCCTGTACTAAACAAAGTGAAAGAATATACACCTTGAAAAAAAGCTTAATATTTCATAAAGCTCAAGAAATGCACAAACTTCAAAACCAAAGAACAGTCAGCACATTTACAGAATATGTGGGAAGGTATAAAATACCACTATTTTGCCTTTTCACCGAGTTTATTCTGCAGAACATCATCAATGAGCTCATGCTCCCACTTTCAACAGCTCAGCGGTTGGCACACACAGGGCCCAGCCCTGGGCGGGGTTGTGGAGTGCACACCAGTGGACTAAAGATGACAATGACAACCAGTGTAATGAAAACATCAACTTGTTACTCAATCTACAAGTTGTAATCAATTATTGCAGCGTGAAAAAGATCCAGTAGTTTACACTAACATCAATGGCTGCCCTAGTCAACTGTGACGAAGGGAGGGGTGATGCTACTGGATTATTAAAAAAAAACCACCTCATTTTTTCAAAAGGAACAAAGTGTAGACGCTAGAATCACATGAAACTCCCTCATCATGAACAAACAACAAAATAGCACAAATGTCTGTTCTCACTGCTGCCAAGGTGGATTTCCAAAAACAACACAAAGTCAACTCTATATAAGTGCAGGTCAAATTTCTCCAAAAGCATGTTTAAAACTTATTGAAATTTTCATTCGTCACCGTCACAGATGAGGCAGACATGAGAGGTTTACCTCTTCATCATCACTGGGCAAACTCTGGTAGTCTGACTCTGCCGTCTCCTGCAGCCTCTGGTACTCTGCCGTCTCTCCCATCGCTGGGGCCACGAGTCCTCAAAGACCTCAAATAGCAACCGCTCCAGTCAGCAAGCAACCCACGCACTCGGCCCAGTCAGTCAGCTTGCATCGAGATCCATGCTGTCACGGCTGTCTTTGGGAAGGACAAGCACAGCACAATGTACACAGCATTATTTTCCAGATCGCTTGGCACAATCGCAGTATGACTTCTATCTGAACTGCGTGCGCTACTAAATCCCGGCCACTTGCGATTCCACCGTGATTCCCTTCGACATTTGGGCTGACTCAGCGCTTGACGTGAAAAAAAAAGGGCTGGACAATGAAAACATCAGTTTTAGACATTTGCAACAGGGTGTCCTTCGCTAACCGACCAAGCAGAGTGGAGAGTGCAGGTGCAGATTGCTGAAGGAATGTGTTCCTCTGGGAAACGGTGGCAACATTACACGCAAGAAGGCGACTAAAGTGTCAGTTTCTTGCAGAATTCAAGAAGGCACTCAAGAATGGATCCTTTTTGCATTCTGTGGCTTTTAAGAATTCCTCTTCAGGAATTGAAAAAGATCTCTTTTGGTTGCAGCTTCTCCCGATGCAGTCAAGGTGTGGCACAGAGTCCAGCGGATTTCTACTCTCATCCAACCCATCAGACCTTCAAAACGTCTCCACGGCGCTCAGCTCTTCTGACACCGTCTCTCTCTACATCTAACGCATTCTGCCGTCATGCTGACGCATGCTCTTTAGATCCAGCGGTACTCCCACTGTCTCTCTCTCTCTCTCCCCGTCCCCCTCTCTCTCTAAAATGTTATTATTCCCTGCCACAGGCAATCGCCACGGTCAGCTTCCCGCCTTTCTCTCATCGACTGCACAAATCTCACGTCGACGATCCGGGACCATCTCCCTCCAAAAGCTGTTTTTAGAATCTCACACCTGTGTTTTCTTTGTACATCTCTGAGCATGCCAGGATTCTGATCTGGCAGCTGAGCTCTGAAGATGACACCCGGAGGTCTGGTGGGGATTTCTGACACAGCTTTGCCCTAAATGGACCAACTAATTGCACAGTCGATGGCTAATCCCTCGCCATTGTTGTTGTTTTCCCCTCCTCTCCTCTGTTTATTCCCCCAGCCTCTAACCTGCTTTCCGCACCAATCCACTTTTTTTTTTTTTCCATTTCAGCGTTAGCTCAATGATTTGGTGAGTGGCCGCCTCCTCTATTACTGTGGCAATATCAACCAAGCCCTGCCACCTCCCCGCTCTGGTGTCCTGCGGTCACAGTGGTCCGGTCGGAGGTGGTCCTCACAGAGGGAGCCAATGAGGGTGAGGCAGGGAAGAAGAGTTAATCTTCCCTCAGAGGGAGAAAAACATGGCCATGCGGCTTTGTGTGTGTACTTGAGTGCACACAAGTACACATACAGAGAGGGTATCCAGGCCATTGGATCCTCACTAAGCGGACATCTGGATGGCGGAGAAAACAGCATGAAAGAACAATGTGCACGTGTAACTCCGCCTGCTGGTCTTCACAGAGATGTGTCATTGAGTTGCACTGCTGCAGTTAGGAAATTTATTGAGAGAGAGAGAGAGAGAGAAGATCTACAGAGTTGTTGCAAACTAAGTAAGCAAACACTCCTCTGTGTGTTCCAACCTTATGCAATGTTTTAGTGAAATAATAAAAATAGGCAATCTCCTTTATTCCTTCATAAATTGACTTAAATTAAAAAGTATGAATTCTATTAAAATGTTTATTTCAACCTATTATTGGGATCTACATAAAAGGTCAAAATTTCAAGGCAAGTCATAGATATTTCCCCCTCTCAGCCCAAGTTTTCCTTTATCTGTTCTTAATTCCTGTTCCAAACAATGCTCGTTTCCCTTCTTCCTCAATTCTTCTCCCCTCCAAGACTAAACGATACTCAAGTTTTTCCCTTCTTCCTCAGTGTTACAGCAGAATCTGCTCTTCTGAGGCTAGAAGTCGCAAAAATAAATTTACTGTCAGACAAAGATACACACACTGGAAGACAAGCATTCAGTTGTAAAACTGAAAGCACTGTCTCAATTGTTGGTTCTTAAGCATATGGATAAGATCAAAATTACCTGAATGATCTAAGTTTGAGGTTCGAAAATAACATCTCAAATACAAAACTTGAGATGTATCTGATTAAATACACACTTTTAAGTGTGTATTTAATCAATGTGTAGGGCCTCCAGGTTGCTGAAACACTAAAAACATCCAACTTGTTTATGACTGCACCGTTTTAGTTTTAAACGGTGCAGTCATAAATGCACACTTTAAGTGTGTATTTAATCAGACACACTTGATTAATCATCAGTGTAAATACCTCTATGAAAAATGGAAGTATTTGTAGTTTGCTGCTCTGGAGAATGCAATGCCAACCATATGAAAGGAATTGCTGCTTCCCATCATTTTCAGAAAGATTATAAAAATATTTTCAAGCAACTTAAAAGTCATTATTCTGCAGTCGAGAAAAAATCTAATCAGGAAAAAAAGGGTAACGCTTTATTTGAAGTGATGTGTATAAGGCTGACATGATACTGTCATAAATATGACATAAAACCTGTCATGAACATAAAGAAGTCTTTATGAATGTTTGACAGTTGTCATGTATGGAGGACCAAAACTGACATAATAATAAATGAAAGAATAAATATATAAAAGAATCAATATAAAAATAAAAGTAGACATATATAAATAAAAGAATAAATATATATCCAATATAATAATAAATGAAATAATCAATATAAAAATAAAAGTAGAAATATATAAATGAAAGAATCAATATAAAAATAAAAGTAGAAATAAAAGCATAAATATATACTTTGCTTTGATTTTATTACTTCTCCCTTTTCCGATTGCTGTATTTATTTCTGTATTGTTTTCTGTATTTATTTCTGTATTTATTTCTTCCTAAATTTACTTTTTTACTTCGTCCGTATGCTAATGAGGTGGGCTGTCTTCTACATGTCCAGCTCTCTATTGGTCAATAAACAGGAAACA
>CAEGAF010078400.1:0-12970 GCA_903067075.1 Micropoecilia bifurca
TGTCTTTTTGGTCGAGGTGGTGACGACAAAAATCACACATGAACACATACAAACACACTGCAGTGTCATCTGAGGGGTACGGCAGTGATGCTAAAGGCTAACACACACACACACACACACACACACACACACACACACACACACACACACACACGAGTCAATTTGTTCGATACTGTTCAACAGGACAACTTAGATTAAAGGTCTACAACTCTAGAGAGAACAAGGGAATCTTTTTTTTATAAATATAAAAATGAAAAGCTGTTTTCATTTGCTTTAAACTGTATCCAGGAACGTCCCACAAGAGCTGGAGTGTTAGAGAAGCTCAGTTATTTGCTTCTTGTCAAACTTAATTAAATCCTTTCTCTTGCCTCTTTTTCCTGTCAATAACTGATCATCAACCACAAAATGCTCACTGTGCTCCAGTGCAAACCCTCAACTAACAGATTACGAAGCAGAGATAAGCGCTGTTATTCCCATCATCTGTCATATTGTAATTATTGATCAATGAATCTCACCAGTTTTAATAAAACACCCACCTAAAATATCTAACACCAAAAAACAACATTTGAAAACAAATTCCTCAGATTTTATAGCATAAAAACACTTTATTTTGTGGTAACAAGAACAAGAACCCAAAATTAGAGAAGAGATGAACCAGAAATCACAGGAAATGATGGTCTCAGCAAAACACAACATTTATCATCTAATTAAAGAAAACACCCAGAAGCTAAAGAAAATTTTTAGGTAGTACAAGCAGGAGAAAAACGAAGACAATGCTTATTTTAAAGAAATAAATAGAGTTTGTTCTTTTCTAATTTTGGCATCACAATGGCAGAACAAAACCATCAATATCCTGTAAAAAAAGTATATATTTTTAAATTTTGAGTTTTCTTCTCATCTGCGTAGAAACCAGAACATTATCAGTATTGCACACCTAGATCTTAAAACACTCGGGGATGAACTACAATTTCATTACAATGTGTTATGCTTGTATTTTTTTCATGTCTGGTTTTTACTTTCTAAAAATCATCCGTGCATAAAAGAATAAAAAGCTGGTATTGCGGTTTTGCCTGTAACAGGTGAGACTCTTACCTCAAAGCCCAGGCGATCTTTCTCCTTCCAGAAACAGAAGTGGGTGACCTTCTTATCCCAGAATTCATCAGGCTTCACCACACAGACCAGCGACACCTCGGCTGGGATGACGTTCTGAAACCCCACCCACACACCACCATCATTAAAAACCCACATAAAAGCTACCAGATGTCTGACCCTGGAAGAAGGTTTAACGTATTTCCACCTGCAGCATGAGGACCACCGTCTTCACGATGTTCCACTGAGACCGCCGGCCGTCCACGATCACAGTGAAACCCCGAGTCTTGCACTTGTCACTGCAAGTGGAAAATGGGAGTTTAGCTTTAACAAGGACTCACAGAAACACTTTAGGCAAGCTTGGCTAGCATGCCTGCACCTGGGGATGCTGAGCAAGTAGTCCAGAGTGGCGCTAAGTTCTTCCATGCTGGTCTGGTCCACGTTGAGGGGGATGGTCAGGATCAGACCACTGCGCCGGTCCTTGCCTCCTGTCACAGACGCCCAGAGAGGTTAGATCACTGAAGGCAAAGATTTGGGATTAAAGCAACATGACGACAAGTTTATTACCTGAGAGGAAGGCCAGCTTCTTTTTTAGGATGGAGAGGATGGAGCTCGCTTCCATGGTGACGCCAGACATCTGGAGAGACAGAACGCCAGAACTTCAACCAGACAGAACTTCAACCAGACAGAACTTCAACCAGACAGAACTTCAACCAGAAGACCAACTGACAAGATGAAACTCTTGGTGCTGAGATGACCAACATACAGCAGGAATTGTTCAGAGGGAATAAGACAGCATAAACAGGGCACAACATCGATCAGGAGGCTTCTGGGATTGAGGGCACATTTGAGTAGCTGAAGTCACATTTAGCTAATAAAAACAATGCTTCACCCTATTCATGTACTTGGCGGAAAAAGACATAAATCCTTGACTTCAGACAATTAAACATTCATACACAAATCAGTCGATTATAATTCCTGTTCAATGCCTGAGTTTAATTTAAGGACTCTCACCACATCAATCAACAGCTTCCATGTTTTTACAGGAAACTTAAATAAAAATTATATTAACGTTTGGCACATATTTTTAGATACACAAACAGAGGTAAACTTGTAATTTCTTAATTTTCAGTTGTATTCAAAATACTATCACCATCAAGGAGGCTGAAGCATATTTTCCTCCTTACTGTGTTTGGAAAAAGTCATCATCTTAACAGAAAGCAAAACCAGCCTCATCGCCTTATTTTTCTTTCCAGCATCAACTTCAATTGATGCCCAAGCAGCTCAATGGAAATGAATATTAATTTCCCTATTTGTTTTGATTTCATCTTCAGATGCCTCAGTTTACACCCTTCATTACAGGAAGGAATAAACAGCTCTGGGTCTTTAACAGCAAAGAGAAATTAAGATTGATTTGGTTGGTCATTGAACACATCATGAACACTGAAAACAAAGAAACAAAACTAAAGGAAAGCAAACAAAACATCGCTGTCAAGTCAGCATCCTAGACTGACTTGTGATGAAATTTTAGTTTACAAAACTACAGAAGGCAGAAAACATCCGTGATTTTGTGTAAAATCTCATAATTTTCTATAAATATTTATGCTCTGTGGGCTTTTGTTGTCTGTCAAAACTGAGTGAGTCAGCTGTCAAATGTGTACAAAGGGCTTTGAGTGAAATATCTGTGGTGAAGACCTCAAAAGACAAACACCCTGAGTAAGACGGGGGCTGAGTGCATCTCAGCTCTTCACCTGAAACCACCTGCAAAGAAAAGCGCTCAAAACACTCGGAGACGTCACAGATGTTTAAAGACCTGTGGGGAGAAAAAATTGTCACCTTTTCTCCTGTGAGATTCTGAGTTCACAAACAGAACCAAGTTCATAAGTGACAAACCATGAAAAGATGAAGTTTGAGTTTCTTCAAAGAATATTTGACACACATCAGAGCAGCTGAAGTGCTGAATAAATAAGGCAGGGACAGTTCTGCTATTTTTCCCAAAACAGATTTCCTCCCAGCTGGCGATGCTCCCAGCAGATTCCAGTTACTGGCTCCGGCTCGTCTGTGATTTACTGCCTGTTTAATCAGGTTGTTTTCTTTTCTTTTTTTTTTCCAGGTCGTACTCAGCAGTCTGACCATAAATCAGCAGGTTTGTGTTTCTGTTGGTTTAGTGGCTGTTGAAACATCTGTGCTGCTCTACTGCTCACCCTGCACTTTTCATCTGTCAATTATTTCTCCTGCCTACCGTCATCGTTTTTGACGGCAGTCATTGTGGCAGGGTAATAGTGAACTATCAAATATCATGTCTCAGCAAGTGGTCTGGAGTATTGAGCTCTTCAAAACTCAGAGATTGTGATTTTTTTCTTTATAACTGAAAGCTGCTAGCTCTTCATTTTACTATTTAAGACCACGCTTAACATTTGAATTGCTGTCGTTCCAAACTTACTTATCAAACCAGTCACGCTGTGGAAAGTAAATAGGATTGCAGCCCATCACTCTTATTAGGATAATCCTGCTTTAAAACTACGATTAGCATGTCCGTGAAGCATTAAACTGCAGGGTGGAAACCAGAGCAGATAGTCCAACTAATTAAGAAGATAATATCAGCCTGTTATATTCAAGGGACTCTATAAAGGGGCATGACAAAAAGACCATCTCTACGTATCAAAACAAAATACGAATAAAACCATAATATTACCTGTAAAATTTGCTATTTTATGTTTTCAGCAGTAGAAAAAGTGCAAAACCATAGGCCCGGTTGAACTGACTGACAGGTTCTTAACTATTTTTAAAAGGATCGAGTGATTCATCCAAACCCATCGGGAAGGAAAGTTGTTCTGCAGCCTGCGGGCTGCACAAACTCCTTTACTCGAATGCCTCGTAGGTGTATAAATTGTGGTAACAGCACAGATAGTCCATACGGAAAAATTCATCATCAATTATTGATTTAATTCAAAGTTCCCTGTCATTACAGTGAAGTATTTTTTGTATGTTTTTGACCACTTTGTGCCCTTGCCACCAAACAAATGTAGTTACTCTCTGAGTCCGACAACTCGGCATAAAACTAGCAACTACACATTTCTCAAACTCACTTCAGATATGGCTTATTAGCTTTAGGAAAACATGCTAAGAACAGTGATGCTATTTGTTTTGTTATTTTATTTCATGCTGTCCATTAACCAAGATAAAAAAAAATCAAGCCCGCATTTGTTGACATCACATGAGGTATAAGTTGCCTTCATTTCTCTTTATTCAAATGAATCCTTCAAAATGTGTTTACTCCTGCCAGCTTTTCAGCTTGATATA
Source organism: Micropoecilia bifurca (assembly GCA_903067075.1). NCBI lineage: Eukaryota > Metazoa > Chordata > Actinopteri > Cyprinodontiformes > Poeciliidae > Micropoecilia > Micropoecilia bifurca. Next base: position 4,393 of record CAEGAF010078400.1, read on the forward strand.
TGTGCCTTTTGTGATGTCATACACCCAAATACACACAAAAAAGTAAAAGCTGTTTTTTCTTCAGTGCGCTTTTGAGGAAACATAGCATTTACGGAAATCCTGAAGGGGAAATCTATGCTTAACTACCCAACTGTGTTTTAATTACCTTTGTAAGTGAAAGAAAATGTCCACTAGTTTTTTTTTACTATTTGAATACTGGCCCCAACGTGGCCCCATACATTTATTTCCACCCCCCGCTTTTTTGTGTTTTTTTAAGACTATTCGGGTTAATTTTGGCGTTGCTGCAGCACTCAGGCTATCCTGCTGCAGCAGGGCTTCACCTTGGTCTGCGTTCCTGCAGTCTCCCTGCAGCCCGGCTCGGCTCGGCTCGTTTCAGCCCGACCCAGCGACACAATGACCTACATTCTGCAGCCACACACTGCGGTGGCTGCGGGTGTAAACCTCCATCATCACGGCGCCCACCACCCACCACCGACAACTTCAACAATGACTATTGATCCGGTGGCTTTTCTTACCTTGTAGTCAAATCCGCAGCATTTTCCACTGTCCCAAATTTTCTCCTCCCAGTCCTCCTCCTCCTTTTTGTCTTTTTTTTGCCCTTCACTCCTGTCGCTCTCCTTCTTCTTCTTCCAGTCTTACTAACCAGCAGAAACGACTCGCGTTTTATATATATATATATATATTTTTTTTTTTTTTACTGAAATCCTTAGTTTGCTCCCTCCTCTCCTTCAAACACAGTAAAAGCCACACACAAACCAGGCGGTGGAGCCCGTCGCACTGCGCAGGCGCAGTAAAGTCAAATCAAAAATTCCAACTTCCGGTGTTACGTCGAATTCTGGATCCGTTGCGTTTTCAGTAATATGACTCAAGGAGGCGCTGTTCCTTCATACATCTGCTAAAATCTGGTTACTAGTCTCACACATTAACCTCTCAACTCCTCACTTCAGGAAACTCACCATAAAAATGTATTTCATTATTTAAAACTAAATTCATACAGCACAGTAGCACAGTTAGCAGTTTGCACTGCCTGCACAACAAGTAAAGTTCTGAATTGCCTGGGCTCGTCTGCATGGCGTTATGTGTTTTCCCTAGGGTCTCTCCATGTACTGGGGCTTCCACCCAACGTCCAAACACGTGGATGTTAGTTTAATTGGTCTCGCTGTTGATGGTTCTTTGACCTGTGTGTTCCTGTGATTGACTGGTGACCTGTCCATGGTCTACTCTGCTTCTTGCCCAGTGACTGCTGGAAACAATCACCAACCGTCAACAGACAAGTGGATATGGATGAAGAAAGACACAGAGTGATATGTTTCAAATGTTTGTCTCTGTTAAATAGGATGATGGCAGCTTGTAACTGATGAAAGGCCAAAAACGTGTTACTTGGAAAAATTACATGAGACCAAAAAACATAATAAGCAAAAAAAAAAAATCTGTGCTACAATCATTCTATAAGATATGTAATCATAAAGTGATAAATTGGCAGTTGTCTAGCAGATAACCCCAAGGGCTACAAATTAGCATATTAATAGAGACACCATTGTAGAAAAGGTGCTCAGGCAAGCTTTGACCTGAGCTTAGAGGGAAAAGGACTGTGACACCTTTGCATTTCATTTGTAAATCAAAGTCCATCCCAGGAACCAGGAAATTTTGGACCACTTCATGCTTCATACTTCTGAAAAGCTTTATGAAAATACTGATTTCCTTTTACAGCAGGGCGTGGCACCAGCCCACCCTGCCAAAGGTACCAATACCTGCATTAATTACCATGGTTTAGGGTTAAACTGGCCCCATGAAGAGTTAGTTTTAAGGAGGATGAAAGAGTAAAGAGTGAAGACAAGCTGATAGCCACTTACTGTCCATTATACAGATATAATTTTCAATAAACTCAGATTTATAAATATTTTTTAATGGTCATATGTAACATTCAAACTTCTAGAAAAGTTTCAGAATATTTAAAGTTTTGTTCAGCTGTTAGCCATTATGATCATCAATAAGCAGAAATAAATTAGCTGACATAAATGTGTAGTGTGTGTGTGTTTAAGGTTCACTGTTTGAATGAATTTGTGAAATAAATATATATTTTTTTAATTCTAGCTTACACTGAATGTTATTCAAGATCAAATATTTAGCGACACAAGTTGGTGCTTATGGCTTTCAGGCCAGCAGGGGGCTCCAAAGAGTATATTTTTCAGATATTAAAAATCTCAAAACGTCTGATTTATCTTTACATTTATTATTCTCATCTTTTTTTAATTGTAATTACTCAGAAGAAATCACCTTGTTCATTGAGACATATTGATGCTATCATGGTAACTTTGGCATTTGAATAGATTTAACTAAAGAAACAAGAATAACAATGAATTCAAATTTCACACACGATCACCACTCAAATACACTGCTGTTTTTTGTTGCAATATGGAAAGTTTTGAAAAAGTTCAAGCAGTGTGAATACTTTTTCAACACACTGTACACTTCATAGAATTTCTTCATAGTGTTTTTTCATTTTCAGTTCTACATATATATTATGTTCTTCATCCCAGTTCCAGAAATTTCAGTCCTTCAGTGAAACAAAGCGCAAAAGTTATTTGCTGCAGCAGACTGCAGAGTGCTTCCAGTTTAGGTTGTGTCCTACAGCACTCCGTTCTTCCTGAATGGAAGTCTTGTTGATGCATGAGTTCAGTCTCCTTTAGTTACCAAGGAGCATTTCTGAAATAAAAAAACATGCAGATTGGTACTGGTAGATATGATATCAGTGGTTGCTTTATAAACAAGTTGTGCAGATGATCTCCATTGATGGAGTCTGCTCCTTAGTGATTTTTTCTTCTTCTTTCAAAGCAGTTTTGGAGGCCCAGGGACATGTAAACCTGTAAATAAGATGAGGTGAAATGCATCAGTATCTGCATTAAATGATCAGGTTTTTTGGTGTAACATTTTTGAAAACTTTTTATGTTTCTCCATCTCACAATTGTACCCAACGTGGTGTTAGTCTGTTATAGAAAATCCCCCCAAAATATCCTCAAGCATTGCACAAACTCACCACTGTGTGACCGGCATCTGCTCAATGGTATCAGGAAGTGGCTGTCGGAACGTTTCTGGCAGGAAGATGCAGAGAAGAACGGCGAGAAGTGACAGAACGCCCAAAGTAATCCAGGGTAGGAGCTTGTTAAACTCAGCTGGAGACAAAAACCAAATCAAATCTCATCTGAATAGAGTTAAACATTGGACTCCGTTTCTATTTGGTATCTTTAGATCCCTTATGACCTGCAGAGATTTAAAGGTCTCACCCAACTCAAGCAAATATGGCGACACAGAGGATCCCACTCTGGAGAACATGGCACAGGAAGACATTGCTGTATTTCTGATGACTGTGGGGGAGAGCTCTCCAGTGTAGGTGTACACCACCCCACTTCCTGCCAGAACACCAAATTTACCCAACAGCACCAGGGACATGGTAAGAGTTGGGTAGCCTGCAACAAAGGACCAGGTGCTATGAGACCACAAGTAGTAAAAATACTTTTGTAAATGCTGCTAGGCAAAACTTTAAACTCGTTTCTAAAAACTTCTCTTCAGCAGTGGAGTCTTGTGCAGTAAATAGGCATAAAGGTAATAGTGGCTGAATGTTTTATGTGTTGTTTTCTTCAAAATAAGTGTACCTGCTCATTCCAGGTCTTTCTGAAGCTTTTAATGGTCATTGACTCTTGGACTATTCACTTGTTCTTCATGCTCTGCCTGATGTCTTGTAGGGAACACAGCGTCTTGACTGTTTTCTACTGCAGTGACGTTCTTTTACATTTCAGATTTTGGGAGCTCAGCTTACATTTTTTAAAAAATAAACTATTTGATTATCCCCAAGACTGTTAAGAAATATTAAGTTTACCAATCAGATGAAATTGGACCTTTCTTTGGAAGGTGTACATTTTTCTACAACTGGCACAAAAATGAATATCATTCTTTCGGTCAAACACAGTGATTTTTGTGTGATGCTGATGGGATCTGGACAATTTGTTGCAACTGAAGGAGCCACAAATTCTTGTCTCTGGCAGAACATGTTGTAGGAGAATGTCTTGCTATCAACAAGTGTAAGTTTATCTTAGACTTTTGTTATGAAAGCAGGATAATCAACTAGACAAGAGCTAGTTGATTGTCAAGCTCTTGTCTAGTAAGAGCTAGACAATCACCAAGAGATCGTTGATTGTCCAAGATACAAGAAAGCAAAATTAATGTTTTGATGTGGTCTAATCAATGTGGTTGAATGAAAGTCTGCAAAGAACAGTGGGACAAACTTCCTGCAAAGTGATGTAAAAAACCTATTGTCAGTTGCTGCTGCCAAGAATAACACAACCAATAATTAGGTTCAGGAGACAATTACTTTTCTACACAGAGCCAGGTTTGTTTATCTTTGTCTCATAAGTGATACGAGACAAAGTGCACTTTGTTGTTACTAAAGTAAATTTTGTCTGATACAATGTTTGGGGATGATCTGAAACATGCAAGTGTGACAAAATAGCAGAAACAGAAGAATTCTGTCAGGAGGTAAATACTTCTCTTCACTGTACTGGATCTTTCATTATTTTGAAGAAGCAAGTGTGGCATTATTAATGGAGCTTGAATAAGATGTTGAAGCTAAGAAACACACACTAAATACAAAAAGGGTAGATTTAGACACTGTTTGCGTTCATATTGTCTATAAACAACATCAATTTTGACTCAAGTAAAGCTTTCTAAAATGTTGCCACATTTTCCACTTCATATCCAAAACTGTAGAGGTTTGTTTTCTTGTTTACGTCGTTTATTGTTCTCGTGCGTTTCTGTAAAAGTCAGAGAACTCAGCCTAACGCTTCTCACGCTCACTGCTCATGGTGCCCTGGATGAAGAGCAGCGCCAGCGCCCCCAGCAGGGAGAAACCGATGAACGAAAGACGGCGAGGAAAGCTGCGTGCAGCCAGCCAGCTGGCAAAGTATGCTGGGAGCTCCACAGCTGTGAGCAGGAAGAAGTTCAGGAAGAGGTTGCCATACAAAGTGGACATGCTGAAGGACAAACCAAAGTAGCTGATACTTGTGGAAAACCTGCAAAGAAAGAAACGCTCTTAAAAATCCAAACCGGATTGATTTTTTAATTGATTTTAGATTTCTAAGTAACCAACCAGAACCGAGTCGATTTGTAACTCAAACTGGATCTAAACTGGATCAAAATTAAACTTTTAAATGTGGCGCGACTATAGCAGTTTGTAAAATTGTTTTCAATCTTCTCAATAGAAGAACCTTTGATTTGACAAATGTTACCTGCTTGGCTGATGTGTAATCTTAAACAAAGTGGTTTTCCACAAAAAAAAAAAACGTTACAGCTCACCAAATTAGCCACAGCTTCAGTGTTATATGCCGAATTTGTGCGGTTTTCAGCAGGTCCAGGAAGCTGACAGATTCTGCTTGATGTGCTGCTGCTTTTTCAGCCTGCTGAGAACATGAGAAACATCAATATACCTCCTACGATTTTCCAGTGAGGTTCAGCTGGTGGTTCCCACCTTGGGAGGGAGGAAAATGACTGGAGGCGCCTCCACTCGGTTCTCCAGAGCCGCTGCCCTCAGCATGACCTCGGCCTCTTGCAAGCGGCCATGAGACAGCAGCCAGCGAGGAGACTCCGGAACCAGCCTGGTCCACATTTAGACACGCAAACAGGGATTCAGTTCCCGAAAACTCCCAAAAAGAAACACTTCCTTGGAGGAGATTATGCTCACTTATCAATCAGTCACTATAGTACTGTATCCCTTTTCTGTAAGACTTTGGTGCAAAGATGCGGCCTGCAAAATGTCAACGGTGTAGTGAGACCATCTTACCACCAGAGGGGGATGCAAGCCACGCCAGGAACAGCCATGATGAGAGATAGGTGTCTCCAGCTCCTGACCAGGTATGCGGTCCCTGGCAGCAGCATCATGGAGAAAGTGTAGATAAAAGGCTGGCCCAGACTGGAGAAGAGGATTCTGCTGGAGCCCACAAGGATTTCTGAACCTGTAGAGAAAACAGACATTTTATTGTGTGTGATATTAGCATAAATGATAGGTTCTGACCATTTCTAACATTCAGAATGCATTACATATGCTAACAAATGATAATGTGATGAAAGAAGTTAACACAGATTTAATCTGAAATGTGATCATTTAAAGGGAACCTATTATGCAAAATTCACTTTTTACGTGTTTTTTTTTGGGTCTCAACTGCTTCTAAAAATAGCCACCCAGCTTCTTTTTATTTTGCAACAAGTTTTATGGTGTAGTTTTATGCAGTTCAGCCATAATGAATGAGCATTGAACCGTTTCCTAACAGCCCTAGTTGAGTTCAGGCCTTCACCTAAGTAGATCTCCAGCAAGTTTGGTCAGCTTGATTTTACACTGCATGCGCCGAACAATGGCAGGTGGAAAAGCAAGCGTTTTGTTGGATACTCACCATCCAGAAATCACTTGCTGGTTGTGCAGGAGGCTCCACTTCTGCTTTTCAAATTTGCATGGCTGTATAATTGTGAATCTGTTTGCAGTCATTTTCAAGTGTAGGTGTAAATGTTGCGTTAGGGGTGTGGCCAGCAGCAGTCCATATTGATTTAAAGTTACAAGAGGCCCTAAAACAACTCATTCTAAGATTAAAGTAATGAACATTTTTTGCTTGGCCTGTAGGTCTATCCTGTTCAAGGAAGCTTAACAAGTCACCTTTAAACAAACTAGGTTTTCTGATTTGAGTGGCCATGAACACAGCAATAGGATACAGTGAGAGTAAAGATCCACAACAAACGTACCCAGCACAAACACGACTATGTAGCAGGCGATCTGACCCAGACCCAGCATAAAAAAGAGAACCGTGAAGACAGGCCAGGACGGAGCGAAAGCCAAAGAGCTGCTGAAGATGCTGAGGATGGCGATTGACCCGAACAGTACGGGCTTCCTGCCAAACCTGCGGCGCCAGAACAGAGAAGGATTTAGGCGTGAATGCAACAGATACAGTCATAAAAAGGAAACATCCTGATCATCATCATTCAACCTCAACCCTAAGCAATAGGGCTGTTTTTGCTAAAGAAACTCAAACAGGAGTTAATTAAAAAGCCCAACTATCCTACCCAAAATGCTACTTTTAATCATCTGAATGATTCAGCCTTTGACCTAGAGTTGAATTTTGGTAAAACCTCATTATGTTACAATGTATTTTTTTGCAAACACCTAAAATTGTGAATTTTGCTGATAAACCAAATGTGCAGCTGTGTATTTCCTAATTATTTTTTAATCATCAAAGGCTCAAAATTCAGAGATGTGTGAAAAACTCAGACCCGTTATACTCCTTTCATAGGTTTCACTAAGTTAATCAAATGCACTGTATAAATATATCTGTTCACACTATGATAATTAAAGCCAAACATTAGCAATAATTAGTCTGAAAATATTTTCTAATATTTTCCTCAAGCAGTTTGGAGTCTTATCATTTTAAGAAAATGACTCTTATAAAGGAAGCAGGTCATCACCAGATGTTTGACGATAAAGATCAGGCCTCTGTTTGATGAAAAACTAAATGTAATCACCATGATTACCTTAAATTATTATTAGACATTATTAGATTCTTTATACTTCTGTACAAGTTACCCAAAACAGAAACATGTAATCAGAAAACATGGCAATTCTATAACTAAACTGCTTAGAAATGACTCCAATTTGTAAATCCTTTATGCTTTGGGAACAGGGAGACATTTCATTTTGCAAACATTAAATGAAGAGATGGAGAGTCACCGGTCAGAGATCAGTCCGGAGATGAAACATCCAGAAAGTCCTCCCAAAAAGTAGACGAGAGAAGTCAGAGGCTGTTTCCACTGTTGGCTGCACACCAAGTCAAACTGGGAGGAAAAAACGAAGCAAACATTTAACTTTACCCCCAACAACATCAAAAAACAACAATTAGCTTCAATCTGTCAGTTCTGTTCGTCTTAACCAATTCATTCTCATCTTTCCTGTTCCTCTGAAAGTTTTCTTAGTGCAGCTTCATCAATCTTTCTATCTACCTCTAACTTTAGTGTCAAGCTGTCGGTCTCAGATGTTTCAAAAGCACAAACTGTCTAAAAATACAGAAAACACATTGTACTGCTCAGACAAAAAGAAATTCTTTTTAAACTGTGAGGCGTGTTATTATATTATATGATGCTCAAAATGCAGTCAATGATTGTGGGGGAAAGGTCATGACCTTACAGTTAATTATGAGTAAGAATCGGTTCAGAACGACTGAGTCTGAACATGAAGAACCAGCTGAGGTGCGTGTTACTGTGCGTTACTGTGTGTTTCTGTGTGTTACTGTGTGTTACTGTGTGTTACTGTGACTTACTGTGTGTTACTGTGTCTTACTGTGTGTTACTGTGTGTTACTGTGTGTTACTGTGACTTACTGTGTGTTACTGTGTCTTACTGTGTGTTACTGTGTGATTCTGTGTGTTTCTGTGTGTTACTGTGTCTTACTGTGTGTTACTGTGTCTTACTGTGTGTTACTGTGCGTTACTGTGTGTTTCTGTGTGTTACTGTGTGTTACTGTGTGTTACTGTGACTTACTGTGTGTTAC
>CAEGAF010078402.1:0-37883 GCA_903067075.1 Micropoecilia bifurca
GGTACGATGACCTTATGGTGTCGGTACGATGACCTTATGGTGTCGGTACGGTGACCTTATGGTGTAGATACAGTGACCTTATGGTGTCGGTACGATGACCTTATGGTGTCGGTACGGTGACCTTATGGTGTCGGTACGATGACCTTATGGTGTAGATACAGTGACCTTATAGTGTCGGTACGATGACCTTATGGTGTAGGTACGGTGACCTTATAGTGTAGATACAGTGACCTTATGGTGTAGGTACGGTGACCTTATGGTGTAGATACAGTGACCTTATGGTGTAGATACAGTGACCTTATGGTGTAGATACAGTGACCTTATGGTGTAGATACAGTGACCTTATGGTGTAGATACAGTGACCTTATGGTGTAGATACAGTGACCTTATGGTGTAGATACAGTGACCTTATGGTGTAGGTACAGTAACCCTACATTGTTGGTACTGTGACCTTACACCAGGTGATGATAAGCGACCTGCCTCTGCCCTCCAGGAGCTGAACCGGCGTCTGCGCGCCACCGTTCAGGCCTTCTTCTCCCACCTGCGTGAGGCGGCTGAGCCCTGGCTGTCGGGGGGAGGCGGCGGCGAGGCCCAGATGTGTGTGTGGCGGCGTGACGGGGTCGTGACCTTGAAGCTGAAGAGTGAACTGGCTGGCCTGCCGTTTCACTGGGAGTTCCGCTGCGGCCCCGCTCCTGTGTCTCTGGTGAGCCGCAGAACATCTGGACACACTGCAGCTGCAGCTGTGCCTGAACTGCTCTGTGCTTCTCAGGTGTGCGGTCAGCTGGTGCGCCCCCTGGTGGCCATGAGCCGCCTGCTGCACAGGCAGGTGGAGGAGCTGGGAGAGCTGCTGGCCAGGAAGGACGAGGAGATCCAGGACTACCGGGAGAACGGAGCTACGCTCAGCAGAGGTACCAGGACAGAGACACAGACAGGAAGGGACCAACACAAGCAGACAGGAAGTGACCAACACAGACAGGACGTGACCAACACAAAGAGACGACACACCCAGACAGGATGTGACCAACACAAAGAGACGACACACCCAGACAGGATGTGACCAACACAAACAGACAGGAAGTGGTTAACACAGACAGGAAGTGACCAACACAAACTGGAAATAACCAACACAGGCAACACACCCAGACAGGAAGTGACCAACACTTGACCCGTTTTGCATTCCAATAGAGAAGCGCTGTGATTGGTGGATGAGAAGAGCTCCGCCCCTTTCCTAAAGCTGTTTGTTTGGGGCGGTGGCAGCGCTCCCTGTCTGTTTTCTGCTCTTTCATAAAGAAACAATCAAAATATGATGAGACATAAACTTTACTTCACATCCAAGCAATAATATAACATCTTTCACAAGCATCTGATGGAATATGCATCACTATAGATGAATATATTAATTATTTGTAAAGCCAGCAGCTGATCAAAATAAGCATGGCACTATTTTTGTTCTTATTATGTATGAAATTAATTGAATGAAGTCTTTAATCTCAGCTCTGATCATTGAATTTGATGTTTGATGGCAGAGCGCCTGCAGACGGATGCTTTCAACAAACAGCTCTACACAGAGGACTTCATTCAGAAGGTAAGAGCCCAGCGACACAGACTGCTGCTGCTGCATTAGCCTCCTGACAGCTGAAGCTCAGCTGCTGCCAGCCAATCAGAGCGGCTCTCTGGAGCCAGGTGTGTTTGCTGCGTCCAGGTGTGGAATGTCTGGTCTCCCTGCTGACCCTGCGCTTCACACCGCTCTGTTAAAATCGTCATGACAACCACTCTGTTCAGTTTTCTCCTTCTGACTTGATTCAGTAATTATAAAGAATCTGGAGATTTGATCGATTTTTGATCCAAAAAATGAAAGAAAATCTGGGAATTTTTTTGTAGCATTTTAATTTTTTAACATTTTTCTTACAGATCCTGTAAGCAGGAAGATTATGTTAGCTTTGTTCTAGCTACAAGACATTCGGTATTTGGGCCGATCCAATCCGGTTCAGTCCAGTCTGGTCTGATCAGTTTCTGTGAAAACCAAACTCCAAACCGAAATAAAGGTTTCTGGGAGAAATGAGACTGGAAGATCAGTGATTGGCTGGAGCGGAGTGTGTGGGTGCGCATGTGTGTGTGTGTGTGTGTGTGCATATAAATCAGAGGCGTTTAGCGTGTGTGTGATGTATTTATCAGGTTGGGGCCAGAGTATCAACCATGTGCTGACTTGGTTTGTGTTGTCTGTCTCCCTGGCAACCACCTCTGACCTGAAACACCTATAAAGCTGCATGAAGTAATTTTTCTCCTCATTGATAATTTATTAGTGAATTGATAGGATCTCTAGCGCCACCTTGTTTCAGCTCTGGAGAGTTTTCAGGATTAAAATAAATCACATTCATTACTTTATTGAACTTTGAATGAATGTAATTTATTTATATAATTTGCTTTGATTTCCAAAGAAAATACCTCTTAGCAAATTTTTGTATTAATCTGCATGTCATTAAAAAATAGGAAAATTCTTATTTTTTAAATAGCATTTTCAAATTATTTGTTAATAATTAATCATTTTAATACATAAATAATTGATCTGTTTTCAGAAAACCTGTTCTATTTACATTTCCTTAATTAATTTAAAAGTTGTTAAAAACATGGTCAGCTTCCATATATAAATACACATGTTGTGTTAGAAAAGAAAACGTTTTTAATTTGAAGACATTCTGTAAATGTGTTTTTAATAATACTGTTATAGGTTTATCTCAGTAACAGTATTATTGTTATAATTTAGAAGTACATACATGTAGTTTAGTGTGTTGTGATCGTTTCATTCTGGGCTGAATTCTGTCTGATTCTCAGCAGCGTTTTTGACCTCCAGCTTCTTTCAGCTGCTGTGTTTTCCCCTCACAGCTGAAGCTTTTTGACATTTTCGGTTATTTGTGCGCGGCCTCATCAGCGACTGTTTGTTCCCCTTGTGGCTTTCGTTTCCCACAGCGAGGGGAGCGCAGGGCAGGCGCACGGCGGAAAGACTGCCTGATGACAGGAGCTGCTGCTTTTATTTTCTGCTGCGTTTCCCCACCGGCCGCCACACAAACACCCCGCCCAGCGCAGGTCAACATTTACACGGGTGGAAATAGTCTGGCTGACACACACACACTTATTTACACACACTGCGGCTAAAGCTGGAGGACAGAGACACAGGTCTGATGCTTTCAGGATCAAACCAGCTTCTACAGTAGGGGTGTGTGTGTGTGTGTTTTTGTGTGTGTGCGAGGGTGCGTGCGTGTGTGTTGGGGCGTCCCTATCTTTATCCGGACCAGAACAGGCCGGTTCTGGTTGCTAGGATCAATGTAGAAATATCTCAGTTACAGACTTTGAATAGGCCTCAAAGCGTTGAGTTGTGATTCCTGACCACAACTTTACGCTGAAAGACACAGGAAGTGAAACAATCACCAACTTCCTGGAGGACAGAAGTTTACGCTAGCTAATGCTAGCTTACGCTAGCTCACACTCTGCTAAGACTTTAATGCTAACAGGACAGACATCTCTGTGGTATCAAATGGGGTCAGGAAGCACAGCAGCGTGCTAATACACTATGATCCTATTAAAATGCTGCTAGCTTCCTGTTTTAATAGTTCATAAAATATAACTTAACATGCACCAATATGCACAGAGGAAACAGCACAAGCTAACAGCACAAAGTAACAGCACAAGCTAACAGCTACGGTTTACCTCACCCCTGGGAACACTTCTGCTTATGCAGAGCTAGTTTTAGGCTAGCATTTTAGCTTCCTTAGCTTCCTTAAATGTATTTATACAGAAAATGAGCGCTAACTTACTGGACCTGCTTTTAAATTGGTTGATTGTTAAAAATCCAAAAAGTTAGATGTTTATATACATGCTCTTATTTTGAAGTAGGCAGCAGTTCTGTTTCCTCTGATGTTTTCTTTGAACAAATAGCAAGAAACTAACAAATGAAATTTATAGAAGAATGAAACACGAATCAGGAGAGTTTAACAAATACAAAAATTCCAACATATTCATAAATTCAACACAGTTGAATTTAATGCTTAGCATATCTTCTGATAAATATTTTGTTGTATGTTAGTGGAACTAATGTTTATGTGCTGTAGGGTTAGCGTAGCTAGCTTTTAGCTAACCGCCTAGCCAGTGTTTTTTCCTATTAGCTTTAGTTTTGCGCTGCTGGCCGAGGATTGGCTGGTCAGCCTGGAGCAGCGTCCAATAGATTAGCTTTTCTTGCTAATTCTGGATTTTATGAAGTTCTGATTCAACTAGTGGGGATCTGGTATCCCAGTGGGGATCTAATGTCCCAGTGGGGAACTAGTCTGAGATCCGTTTTCCCAGTGTGGATCTGGTGTCCCAGTGGAAGCTGGATTGACAGGACTGTCCTCCGTCTCTTTGTTGACATCGGTGCCCGGCTGCGTTGACGCGTGCCGCGCGCTTGCAGCTCTGAACCGTCACCGCTTGGGAACGTCGCCCACTTCCTGTTTCTTGGGCCGGCGGCTGTGCGTCTCCATGGCAACCTGCTCAGCAGTATAACAGCATCTGACAATTTGCGGCGGCTCCTGACCAAAACACCTCACTTGAGGTTTACATGAATCACGTAATTGGGCAGAAATACTGCGGCTCCCAAATGTGGCATTCCGATGCAGATCTTTCTGCCTTCAGCCGGACATTTTTCTACAGCATTTATTCCTAAAAGTAATAAATAAAGCCTAAAGCATAATAACTTTATTTACAGTGCAGAAAAATGCAGTTAATGCAGCAGGAGGTTTAAATCCTGTAAGCGGCTCAATTATCTTCTTAGCTTTGTAGGAAAGGTTTGGTAAAATTAATTAAGCTGAAGACTTTTGTCTTGTGTTGTTCTAAAAGACATTTTGAAAGAATTTTGACAAAATAAATGTATAAAGCTAGTTAGAAGATGGTATGGCGCTCCATTGGTTTGCTATTTGCTGATGATCCAGAGGTTTATTTTTAGGATGAAGATAAATCTGTTTATTGTCCAACTTCAGGACAGAAAAGTCAGTTCATCAGACTGAGATGGTAAAGTTCATCTATTCTTTTTCTCAACGTTACAGAAGAACATCAGGGACATTTTTTATAAAATATTTCTTAAAATCATAAATGTTTGAGTTGTTTATGGATAAAGTGCCGATTTAAAATCCTATAACAAACAAGAAACAGTTTTGACAATATTTTCATTTTTCAACAACATAATTGACATTGTCAGGATATTTTTTGGATTCTGACTCAGTTAAAGACAGAAGTTTTGTTTCTTCTGTAGATTCCAGACGTTTTTCTGGTCTGAAACCAAAATGCGTCACCAACTGTAGCATCACTGTTTGCTGCGGCTGCAGTGAACCTGAGCACATAGCTTTCCAGGTGAAATGGTTTCTACCTGATCGTTTTCCTCCTGTAAGGACTGAAGATGGAAACTGTCAGCTGTGTGAGGAATTCATGACTGAGCTGGGAAGGACACTGGTTTCATCTGAACTCGGAGTGACGTGCTGGTGTGAAAATCATCGGCTGGACGGCTGAAAGGATAAATTTAGTCAGTGAGTCATGAAACCGTTAGCCTGCCTCTGCTAACAATCCAGGACAGTGACCAGTTTGATTTATCCAGAGCTTCATCCACATCAATCTACCTGTCACTGGAACTGGAACAGGACTGGAAGGCCGCAGGGTTACTGGGACAGCTGAGAGCTGGGCAACAAGGTGCTGAAATCCAGGATTAGAGTCTGCAAACACAAGACCAAATGTTGAGACGGAACCAAAACCAGACAGAACGTTGAGACCGAACCAAAATGAGACCGAACGTTGAGACGGAACAACAACCAGACCGAATGTTGAGACGGAACAACAACAAGACCGAACGTTGAGACCAAAGCAAAATGAGACCGAACGTTGAGACGGAACAAGACCGAAAGTTGAGACAGAACAACAAGACCGAACGTTGAGAGGGAACCAAAATCAGACTGAACGTTGAGACGGAACAACAACAAGACCGAACGTTGAGACGGAACCAAAATCAGACTGAACGTTGAGACGGAACAACAACAACAAGACTGAACGTTGAGACGGAACCAAAATCAGACTGAACGTTGAGACGGAACAACAACAAGACCGAACGCTGAGACGGAACCAAAACGAGGCCGAACGTTGAGACGGAACAACAAGACCAAACCAAAACGAGACCGAACGCTGAGACGGAACCAAAACGAGGCCGAACGTTGAGACGGAACCAAAACGAGGCCGAACGTTGAGACGGAACCAAAACGAGGCCGAACGTTGAGACGGAACAACAACAAGACCGAACGTTGAGCCCAAACTAAAACGAGACCGAACGGTGAGACAGAGCGAGTGGACTCTGTTTCAGCAGCGACACAACAAACTCGGCGGTGGAAGCATTATGCTGTGGAGCGGATCTCCTTTGAGCACAGCATTGAATAAAACTTCCAGTTAGTTCTAGAAGTTCATTCAAACCGTTCAGACTGAAAACACAACCAGGATCAGTCGGTTGGTAACCAGTTGGTAACCAGTGCGGTTTAATCAGTCGGTTGGTTGGTGAGAGTTATGGACTCTTCTTGTTTCTCTGACTGATCTGTGAAGTCGTTGGTCAGAACAGGAAGCTGAGGTCAAAGTGAAGGCGATGATGAAGAGCGAGGCAGAGTAAACCTGAGGTGAGGAAGACGAGGGAGATTCTGTCTCCAGACCCCCCACTGAGCCAACAGCAGCCAGAGCCGCTTACCGGCTAATAGAGGAACCAGAGGCGACTGGTCCAACCCTAAAAACCACGCTCACTGTGGGGTGGACTGGAGGCGTGGCCTCTGGTGGGGCGGGGCCTGTGAAGGGGGCGGGGCCTGTGAAGGGGGGCGAAGCCACCAGGTGATCTGCTCCTCACTGCGTTCGCTCCAGAAACACAGCCAGGTACGGAAGCCCATTCCTACCAGGAGCAGAAGCATCGTCTGGTACCGTAGCAGAAATGCCTGCAGGTTATCGTCTCTGCTTCCAGATGTTGCCGTAGCAACAGCTGACCAAGGACTCCTTCCTGGTCATTTGGGTTTGGGTCAGCAGGCTCACAGAGGGTTTAGGGTTAAAGGTAATTTGGGATCAATGGTAACGCATAAGAGGCCGACCAACAGTCAGAGCGATGCCCCTGCTGGCGGCTTGGAGTCACTGCAGGTGACCCTGTTGGTGAACCAGGAAGTGAAACTGTTTGCTGTTTGTTTAGGTCACATGATTTCTGATGTAAAGAAACAGGAATGGACTCTGAATCCCCAGCAGATCAGACAGACTTCTAGATGAATCCAGGGCTTTAAATAGGCCAGAACCTCATATCCTGCCACTGGCACTAATGGGTTTCCGTACGGGTCAGGAGGGCTCCATGGAGATTTTAGCGCCGCCGGTTCAGGTGAAGTGAGGCGGTGTGCAGCCAGACCCCTGGGGGGCATTAGGGCAGAATAAGGGGGGCTTTCTGCTGCTTTCTGCCACATTGGCTCCTCTGTGCGACGCGCCGCAGCCACATTTATTTTTACGATATTTAAACCAACACATAACAAAAATAAATCAATGAGCAACCTGGAGTCTGACCGCAGAGAGAGAGAGAGCCCCCGTACCCCACCCTGCCCCCCACTGTCCCCACCCTCACCCCCCCACTACCCCGGGGGAGGAGGGGGTCAATATTTACCCAGCTAATTCTGACAGTTTGTCTCCTTAGCAGAGAAAATAGCAGCAGCTAAACGCCGCAGGAGCTCAGCCGCATCACTTCCTGCTGCTGGTCGCATCCTGACCTGTGATGAGAGGCTGATGACATCACTGCCTGTGTCACACCTCAGAGATGCTGCAGGATTCTGGGCCCGATCCCAGGAAGGAACCGAACTGCAGATTTATAGACATAAATATGGGGATTATAAATGTAAAACTAGTTATAAAATAATAAAAAGTTTTAAAAAGATTCATCATTAAAACCTCAAACAGAAATGTTCAGCCTCAAGAATAGTTCCAGTTTTTGGTGATAAATTTTGGTGATATTTTCTCTGCTTTGACTCTATTAAAACTCTATTAAAAATAGAGTCAAAGGTTCCAGGTTCTGAAGGCTCTGGATTCTTGCTGATCCGGATCTGGTTTCTCTCCAGAACCTTCCTGTGCTGCGGTCGGATCAGTCCGACGCTCCGGGATTCAACACCGACCTGCAGCAGCTCTACGCCGCCGTCACAGCTCACCATCCCGCACCACACAAACGCAGACGACCCCAGCAGAACCACAACGACCCGGACTGTACAGAACCGCGGGAACCAGAACCACCAGCACAGACTACAGGTGAGTCTGAACCAGAACCAGAGCGACTGGAGGAACAAGCATCACACATCAGGCTACATGGTCAGAAACTCAGTTTGCTGATGATCATCTGATCAAATTAGATCATAATTAAACACTTCCTGTTATATCTTCCTGCCAGTGATTGGACCTGATGGAGGCGACCCAGAGAACCAGAACCCCGACGGCCCAGTTGGACCCGGTGGTGCGGCGCAGGTCAGGGTACGTCTGCCTCTCATCCAGCTTCAGCAGAACTGAGAACAGGAAGAAACACAGCAGACCATTCTAGACCTTTTTCTTCCATCCGACTAAAACTGAGACATTCAAACCTGCCAGCTGCAGCGGCAGGCCACACTTTTCAGATGTATTTGGTGTGAAATGCTGAAAAGCTGCAGATAAAATCAGTAAACTCGTTTTATTCTGAAGACAAGCTTCTAAAAAGTTTGAATGTTTCTGAAAGCAGGTTTCTGTTCTCCAGGCTCCGGCCGTCGGTGCGACTCGCCCTGCGGAGCGACAGCCCTCCAAACCAAAGAAGAAGAAAGTGGGCCTGTTCCGATGACAGGCAGGAAGTGACTCGGTCGCAGCGCCTGATTGGCTCAGAGTTTTAAGCTTCTGAAGTTTGATCAGATTTTTAAATTTTATCAATCGTCAATAAAGTTTACATAGTCGGAACCTCTTCATCTTCCTCTTCCTCACTGACGCAGGGTATTCTGGGAAATGAAGTCTTCATTACGTTTCTGCATCCTGAGGAAAGTTTTGGTGCTCAGCATCAGATCGTGGCTCTCTGCCCAGTGGAAGGACAGAAAACATTTCTAGATCAACATCTGGAAATCTGATCTATGTTCCACTTCTAAAGCTAAGGATATAAACAGAAACATGAATTATTATCATGGATAATAATTATTAACCTGCCGGGTCACCTGGCTCGGTGCTGCGCTGCCAGGCGGGAGCAGGGGGAGTGGCCGGCGGGCAGAGGGCCGGTCCCGCAGGGCGCGGTCTTCCTCCTCATCTGGCCCGCAGCGCAGCGGCAGCTCTCCATTCCCACCGAGCCGCAGCAGCTGCGGCACCAGGAGACCTGAAGACCTGCCGCTCTGCGGGACTCTACCTGCTGCGGGACGCTCCTCCTGCCGGCCGGACAGGCGGCGGCGCGTCGCGCAGCTCCGCGGCCGCAGTTTCCAACCCGCCATCACCTGTTGCTGCCTCTGGCTGCGCTGCTGCGTATTGGACACCTTTACGCACCGAGCGGCTCTCCGGTCCCCGCTGCTGGTCTTCACAGTTTTCCACTGGTCCCTAGTGGCCTCTCTGCTCCTTACCGGTCCCTACTGGTCCCCGCTGCTCCCCTTCGGGGCGCCATGAGTCCCTCCGCGGCTCCTCCAGCCTGACAACGCAGCGGGACGCTGTCTCCCCGGCGGGATGCGGCTACCTGCGCTGCTGGTCTGCGTGGCGGGCTGCGCGCTGCTGCTGCCGCCGGCCGGCCTGGCCTGCGGGCCGGGGAAGGGCCACGGCCGGCGGCGGGGCCCCCGGAAGCTGGTGCCGCTGGTCCTGAAGCAGTTCAGCCCCAACGTGGCGGAGCAGACGCTGGGCGCCAGCGGCAAGGCGGAGGGGAAGATCAGCCGCGGCTCGGAGCGCTTCAAGGAGCTGAGCCCCAACTACAACCCGGACATCATCTTCAAGGACGAGGAGAACACCGGGGCGGACCGCCTCATGACGCAGGTTCGGCCTAGTCCAAGTCCGCAGACATTCGGCAGCTCGTGCGTAAGAGTGTGGTGGTCTGCGCAGGCGCAGTAGCAGCTTGTTCAGGTGGATTACCTGGTGACGCGTTCCCGCCCTCAGCCGCGGATGGGTCGGCCTCTCGCGATGTTTATGACGTTAGCATTGACGTGGGATTTATTGGGCTGCCAACTTCCACTGGAAAACCCGTTAATAATATCAACTTCCAGTGGCCGCGGCCGGATGTCCACAAACCCACGGGGGAGCAGCTGTAGATCAAAGAACCGATTGATCTGATTGAACCGATTCTATTCGAACCGATTTTAAAGTCCCAGAGTTTTCTTTAAAACTTGTTTTGTTATCGATGAGATAAATCCGGTGTGTTTCGGTGAAAACAGCCTGTTCTTGGCTCCGGCCTTCATTATGCCGCCTCTGATGCATTTAGCGGATCTGTGGGCGCCTCGCTGTAAAACCTTTTTAGCTGATTTGATTATATTTGTAACAGAAATGAAAAACTTTCTGTTAAATTTGTTTCATTTCTGATCATGTTGAACAAAGCGCGTCTCTTTCAGATTATTTAAACATTTTATCGTTTCTCCTTCTCTGCGTGTGTTTATGCGGAAGTGGCGCAGTGGTGCGTCAGAACCTCCAGAGCAGCGCAGCCGCAGCTGTTCTCTCCCGGCAGCCTGGAAGAGACTTTTACAGGGTTTGATGCGGTTCGCGGGCCGAACGAGGGACGCCTCACGGACACTTAGATGCTGCGGGACCGAAAACACGTCATCACGTCAAATGTTAGAAACTCTGAAAACAGAAAAACTTTAAAGCATGTTTCTTCGTTTCTATAATCAAAAGAAGTTTGTTAAATTGACTATTTGAACTTAATATTATAACATGTAAGAAAAATTAAAAGGATAAATAAAATCTCAAAATCCAAATCCAACAACACATTTTGAATAAAAAAATTCTGTTCAGATTTCTGATCAAATGTATCAGTGTAATGACGTCATCAGTTCATCACTCACAGTCAGTTTGCTGAACTGCCTCAGAGGACTGGCTCTGAAGTTTGACAGCCCAGATGGGCCCCTCAAAGCCCCACCACTCCTCTGGCTGCGGTTCTACTGATCTGCTGATCTGGATAAATTTCACCTGAGAACAAATCAGAGAATCAAAGTTTAGCTTCAGGGTGATGAATGAAAGAAGTTTCTGTTCACAGCATTTCCATGGCAACCAGGCCAGAGCAGCAGCTGATTATTATGGGACTGTTTCTGTTTCAACATAAATCACCTGAAATAAACTCATCAGGAACCGTATAGTCCAAACCTGCTTTACCCAAGTCCTGCTTTTCATTAGGTGGTTTCCAGGGCAACCATCAAAGGGTTACTCTTTAAATATGACATCAAATGAAATGTGATTCTTGTGATTATAAACTGAACTTTTCTAGTTAAAGAGAACCAATCAGGTGGAGCTCTGGATCCATCATCATCCTCCTCCTTAGTTTAAAGCAACAGTCCATCTTTTATTTCTGATCTGCATCAGAACTTTGAGAACAAAATGTCAGAATCTGATGTTTCCATGAGACGAGACGTCCTCACCCTTAACCTTTAACCTCTAGCCTGTTAGCGCCTGGATAACTGCTCCGTCTCTCTGCTCTGCAGCGCTGCAAGGACAAGCTGAACTCTCTGGCCATTTCGGTGATGAACCACTGGCCCGGGGTCCGGCTGCGGGTCACCGAGGGCTGGGACGAGGACGGCCACCACTCGTCCAGCTCGCTGCACTACGAGGGCCGGGCCGTGGACGTCACCACGTCCGACCGTGACCGCCACAAGTACGCAATGCTGGCCCGGCTGGCGGTGGAGGCCGGCTTCGACTGGGTCCACTACGAGTCCCGGGCCCACGTCCACTGCAGCGTCAAGTCAGGTGGGCCGCCGCCATGACCCGGCGTGATCCCAGTATGACCCCACTGTAACCCCAAAGTGACATCACTGTGACCTCACTGTGACCTCACTGAGACCTCATTGAGATTGAACTGTAACCTCACTTTGACATCACTGAACCTCACTATGACATCACTGAGACCTCACTGAGACCTCACTGTGACCTCACTGTGACCTCACTGTGACCTCACTGTGACCACACCGAGACCTCATTGCGACCTCATTGTGACCTCACTGTGACCTCACTGTGACCACACTGAGACCTCATTGAGACCTCATTGAGACCTCATTGAGACCTCATTGTGACCTCACTGTGACCTCACTGTGACCTCACTGTGACCTCATTGTGACCTCACTGTGACCTCACTGTGACCTCATTGTGACCTCACTGTGACCTCACTGTGACCTCACTGAGACCTCACTGTGACCTCATTGTGACTGAACTGTGACCTCACTGAAACCTCACTGTGACCTCACTGTGACCTCACTGTGACCTCACTGAGACCTCACTGTGACCTCACAGAGACCTCATTGTGACCTCCAGAGACCTCATTGTCACTGAACTGTGACCGCACTGACACCTCACTGTGACATCACTGAGACCTCACTGTGACCTCACTATGACATCACTGTGACCCCACTGAAACCTCACTGACATCACTGAGACCTCATTGTGACTGAACTGCGACCTCACTTTGACCACACTGTGACCTCACTGTGACCTCACTGTGACCTCATTGAGACCTCACTGTGACCTCACAGAGACCTCATTGTCACTGAACTGTGACCGCACTGACACCTCACTGTGACATCACTGAGACCTCACTGTGACCTCACTATGACATCACTGTGACCCCACTGAAACCTCACTGACATCACTGAGACCTCATTGTGACTGAACTGTGACCTCACTTTGACCACACTGTGACATCACTGTGACCCCACTGTGACCTCACTTTGACTGCACTGAAACCTTTGTTTTAAGCTCCCTCAGTTCTGCTCTGTTGTCATGGAGGTGTGGAATCATCTCCATGTTTCACCAAACCCACATGATCAGGTTTCTGTTTATTATTGTTATTATATTACGGTTTATATTTATATTTGGAGTCCAGGACCCAACGAATCAATAATATCCATCACTACAGACATGAGATCAATATCAACAGATAAACAGCTGGATTCACCGCACAGCATTCTGGGAGATGTAGGCAGATTAAATAATTAGCTGTTTAGCTTTTAAGCTAAACACAGCAGCTGTTCTTCAGAAACGAGTTCAGACATTCAGAACAAATAGCTGCTGATTATTAGCAATAATTAGTAATTATTGATGTTGATCTATGTGAAGCCTTTACATCGTGATGCGTTGACCCTCCGTCGGCTGACCTGGTTTCTGAAGGGAGGCATCCTGGGAAACATGAGGGAGTTTCTGGGTGGAGGACAGGTCGGTTCTGTTGGGTCGGTCCTGTTGGGTCGGTTCTGTCCTGTGGGGTGGATTCTGTTTGGTTGGTCCTGTGGAAACAACTCAGGTTTATCATTAGGTTTTCACTGGGAAACTCTCCCAGTTTCAGGAACTGAAGCAGCAGGAAGTAATCCCTGCAGCAGGAAGTAATCCCTGCAGCAGGACGTAATCCCTTCAGTAGGAAGTAATCCCTTCAATAGGAAGTAATCCCTTCAGTAGGAAGTAATCCCTTCAATAGGAAGTAATCCCTCCAGTAGGAAGTAATCCCTTCAATAGGAAGTAATCCCTCCAGTAGGAAGTAATCCCTTCAGTAGGAAGTAATCCCTTCAGTAGGAAGTAATCCCTCCAGTAGGAAGTAATCCCTTCAATAGGAAGTAATCCCTCCAGTAGGAAGTAATTCCTCCAGTAGGAAGTAATTCCTTCAGTAGGAAGTAATCCCTCCAGTAGGAAGTAATCCCTCCAGTAGGAAGTAATCCCTCCAGTAGGAAGTAATCCCTCCAGTAGGAAGTAATCCCTTCAGTAGGAAGTAATCCCTTCAATAGGAAGTAATCCCTCCAGTAGGAAGTAATCCCTCCAATAGGAAGTAATCCCTTCAATAGGAAGTAATCTCTTCAGTAGGACGTAATCCCTTCAGTAGGAAGTAATCCCTCCAGTAGGAAGTAATCCCTCCAGTAGGAAGTAATCCCTCCAGTAGGAAGTAATCCCTTCAGTAGGAAGTAATCCCTCCAGTAGGAAGTAATCCCTCCAGTAGGAAGTAATCCCAGTAGTAGGAAGTAATCCCTCCAGTAGGAAGTAATCCCTTCAATAGGAAGTAATCCCAGTAGAAGGAAGTAATCCCTCCAGTAGGAAGTAATCCCAGCAGTAGGAAGTAATCCCTCCAGCCTAAACTCTAACCATCCATTCAGGAACGTAAAGTCAGCCAGTTTTTCCTCTGATGGTAACAGACATTTCCTTCTCCTCCCTCTTCCTCTCTCCTTTTACTCCCTTTTCTTCCTCCCTCCTCTTTCTCGCTCCCTCCTCTTCCTGCTGTTTCTCCCCCAGAGCGGGTGGCGAGGGCCCAGTCCCTGACCTGATCACAAGGGAAACTATCAAGTTGGTATCTTCCATTTTCATTCTGTTTTCCCTTTAAAACGCAGTGACTTACATGACCTGACCACCAGAGGGCAACAAAGCACCGAGACTGATTTAGATCAGGAGAAAAAACCTGAAGGAGTCTGGATAAATCTGAACGAGGAAGCTCAGATAAAACTGTATACTGTACTAACAACAATAATGATATTAATAATAATAAACTGCTCTCTCTGGCTGCTTACTTTAGCTTTTGCACATTTTTGTTTCAGAAGTTTTACATTTTTTCTGGTTTCCGGTTCTGGTTGCTGGTTCTGGACTGGACCACACCAGTCTGGACCAGACCATGTTTTTCTCTGGATTCAGCCGAGCCAATGTCACCTGAAGGCAGCAGTGAGAGGTTCAGGGCCTTATGAGAACAGTCGCTTCCAGAAGCACCAACACCTCCAAATTGTACCTGAAGGCTTGGCTGTGCTGGTTGCTGGGAGACCAGAGGAAGTCTGAAGGCTAAGCTAAAGTCCATGACTGTCGGCCATTAAAGGTTTCCTCTGTGCCAAGTTCAAAACAAGCAGCAGGACATTGCGTTCACTGGCCATTGGGCCATTCGGTGGTTCGTTCACTGGTCTCTGGCAGCATCATGGTCGGGTCAGATGGGTTGTTCCTCCCTCATAATGAAGGAGCAACAATGAACTTTGAGTTGCCATGGAGACCATATGATGGGAGCTCTGGTTCTGAACTGGTTGAATCTGGATCATTGATCCACTTTGCTTTGAACAAACTGATTCAGCTGAATGGTTTCACCTAGTTAGCATTAGCTTAGTTAGCATTTGCTGGGCTAGCATTAGCTTAATTAGCATTAGCTTGGTTAGCATTAGTTGGGTTAGCATTAACTTCAGATTAATCTTTTTGCTTCTTGCTAAATGATTTCATGTTATTTCTGAAGTTCAGGTGAAAATGAGAAAATCAGCAAGAGATAATCAGTCAATATTACCAATATTTCCTGATTTGGGTTATAAACATCATTTCCTATGATGTTCATTGTTTTCTGTTCTGGTTGTAAAATCTCCACTAGGAGGAAATGGAGATATTTATTCATATTTATAGATCAGTTATTGGGCCCAGCAGGATGATTTCTATCATATGTGATCAGTTATTGATCAGAAGACGACTCGTCCTCACAGTCTGTCTCTGTCTCTCTGTCTGTCCTCAGATCACTCCATGGCGGCCAAGGCAGGCGGCTGTTTTCCTGGAAACGCCTCGGTGACGTTGGAGGGCGGCGCCCGGAGATCCCTGAGCGCGCTGCGGCCCGGGGACCGGGTCCTGGCCTTGGCGAGCGGCGGCCTGGTCTTCAGCGAGGTCCTCACCTTCCTGGACCGGGACCCGGACACGCCGCGGCTCTTTGTTAGCCTGTGGACTGCGGGCGGGTCACGGCTCGCCCTCACTGCCGCCCACCTGCTGTTCGTGTCGGGCAGGACCTGCTCTGAGGGTGCCGCGCCGGCGGCCGGCCAGCTGCAGGCCGCCTATGCCGACACCGCCCGGCCCGGCCAGTGCGTCCTGGTGGAGGCCGGCGGGGCAGCGCGTCTGTCCCGGATCGTCAGGGTTGGTGTGACAACGAGCCGGGGGGCTTTTGCCCCGCTGACCCAACAGGGAACCGTCATGGTGGATGGCGTGGCGGCGTCCTGCTACGCGGCGGTGGACGGCCACCGGCTGGCCCACCGGGCCTTCGCCCCCCTGCGCCTCCTGCACCGCTGGACTGGGAGCGCTGGGCACCATGGCAACAGCCTGCACTGGTACTCACGGATCTTACTCTGGCTGGGCCGGGCGGTTCTGGACCCGGGGCGCCTCCATCCGCTGGGCGTCGCTCAGGGCAACATGTGAGAGAAAAATAACAAACTGGTGGTTCACAGACCGGCATCGGACCGAGACGGACTTTGTGCTGGACTCGCAGCAAACAGGAAGTACCAGCAATAAACAGGAAGTACCAGAACGAACAAGAAGTAAGAGGAATTTTTCCTGGAGAATCGACATTAAACGCACCGTGAAGCAGAAATCCAGATGTAACTGTCGTCCTGACCAGATTGTCTCCATAAATTTGTTACGATAAATCGTCCCAGGAGTTATTGCGATAAAGGATTATATTGTTGCTTTCAGATCATTTTTCTGTCATTTATTGATAAAGGCATCATAATGCACTTTTGCCCTCTAAAGGACTAAAACTAATTTTGTAAAGAATAGTTAACTCTGGAGCTAAAAAATATTCTGAACATCCAACATCAAACAGGAATAGAAACCACAAACAACTGAAACCAGAAATAAAACTAAATTTACCTTCAAAATATATTATTCATCAGAATTGAAATTATGGAGTTAATTTAAATTTATCAGGCGATTTATTGTGACATGCTGTGTTACAATCAGTGAGATGTTTTTTGACTTGCGTTGTAACACAGACTGCTACAGGAGCGATCCGGCTGACTATAGAAACCAGGATGAGTTCCAACGTTTCATTTTCTTCTGGGATCAACAAAGTATTTTAATTAAGGAATGATTCATTATTTAAACACAAGAGTTATTTATATTTGTGTTTATTGTGTAAATTAGCTAAACCAGCATTAGCTGGTATAATCCTGGCCACCAGGTGGCAGCAAAATGATTCAATTGTCCCGTTTTAATCCACATTAAGAGACTTTATTTTAACCCACTCAGGGTTTGGAGTTTCAGACAGAGATTAACACCAGATTAATCCAGATTAAGTACCTTCTTAATTTAAAGTAAGACCTAATTTGACTTGAACACAATATTTTTATTTTAACTTCAATCAGATCATTTTAAAAATTGAATTATTTGTCATAGCTGAACCAGATTTGGAGTCATTAAAAAACTCTTTAGAGTAAATTAATGGAAAAACAATTTTCACTAGGAATAAACCAACAACCTGAAAAAAGATTAATTAAATTCTGTTTTTAAAAATTAATTTCTAATTTTCAGTCATTGTATCAGAACTTAAATCTCTTTCCAGCAAATAAACACTATATATTAATTATTAAAGCTGACTTATAAAACGTGATTTAATCAATTCAGAAGGATTTTGATTCGTGGTGCGAAGTTTGTTAATATTTACTCGATGTTAGGAAAAACTTTTACATTATATCCCTTCATGTAATATTAATTTTATTATTATTATGATGATTATTATTGTTATTTTTGTTAGTGAAAATGCAAAGATTTATTTATTTTTTAATTAAATTGTGGAAATTTGTTGTGTTGTTGTGTTTATATATCTGTAGAAACAAAACCAACAGAAATCAACAGATATGATGATGATGATAATGATGAGGAAGACCCGGTCTGGCCCACATGGGACCCTCTGATCCTCATCAACAGTGAAACAGAATCTGGGATTCAGTTCTGATGAATCAGAAACTTTAAAATCCTTAAAACCATAAAATCCTGATCTGAAATCCAGTCCATGTTTTCATCCTGATTTGAAATCCAGTCCATGTTTTACAGATTGAATCTCCATGTGTGATTCAGATCTGAATCATCTGAAGGAAACCAGTGTGAGAAGCAGAAATACCTCGACCAATCCTGCCAGGCACTTATGGCTAGCATTAGCCATAAGTGCCTGGTAACAATACCCTGCTACCAGGGCATAGCATTAGCAAAGCAGCTAGTTTTAGCAAAGGAGCTAACATTAGCAAAGCAGCTGGTGTTAGCAAAGGAGCTGGCATGAGCAAAGCAGCAAACATTAGCAAAGCAGCTAGTTTTAGCAAAGGAGCTAACATTAGCAAATCAGCTGGTGTTAGCAAAGGAGCTAGCATTAGCAAAGTAGTTGGTGTTAGCAAAGCAGCTAATCCAAAAGCACCATTCCATCCACTGACTGGCTCTTGATGCTAGCCTGTTTTCAGTATTAATGCATATTCTGGAACATCTGGTGTTTTAACAGCAATTGCTAGCAGCGGTTAACATTAAGATGAAGAATATCTGGTGTTGGAACAGCTAAGCGTTTCTGTCCTGAATTGAGCTGCTAAAGGTTCTGATGATGCTAAGCTGCGCAGCCTCTCCATGAGCTCCCACTTATAGAGTGAAACTCACGTAACATCTGCTTATAGATCGGACCCCTGCTGACCCGCAGCGGCCCAGAATGCAACAGGTGTCGGCTAATAATAAAGACAGTCTGCGCCTTTAAGAGGCTGATGGCTCAGACTAATATCTGCTGAACTTTGAGGTGATTAAGGAGCAGAGTTTGGAACCTGCTGCCTCTCTCTCTTTTACACACACACACACACACACACACACACACACACACACACACACACACACACACACACACACACACACACACACAGGTCGGATTAAATTACGCCCTGCGCCTTTAAGAAGCAGTCTGGAGGATTAGAGTTACTGTCCGAGTCGCGCACCGCAGCGCTTTTGCCGCAGCGAGCAGCGCCGTTTGTCCGCTGGTTCTCCTGCGTGGGTCGGGTCCACTCCACGCTGCGACATGGCCGAGCTGGGGAAGGGCGTGACGGCCGGGAAGCTGGCCCTGAACGTCCAGAAGAGGCTGAACCGGGCCCAAGAGAAGGTAGGAGGCGACCCGGGGTCAGGGAGACACTGGATCCCTGGTCCGGTCCGGTTCGGTTCGGTCAGACTGCAGCTGGGTCTGAGGCGGAACCAGGACCAGAACCAGGGTCCATGATGGGAACATTTTGGGTTCATCTAAGATTAAAGTTTATTTCTGATGAAATTATAAATATTTTAAATAAAGTTTTACTTGTTGAAACCGAAATGTTTCAGATTAAAAACTTCTTAATAAAATACATCAAATTATTCCATCCATCCATTAGTTCCAACACTAATGTGTGAAACATGGTGTTGGCAGCATCATGCTGTGGGGAAGATGGACGAGGAAAAGCTGCAGCAGATTCATGGCATGGAATGGCCTAGTCAAAGCCCAGATGGTGAGATTGAAGTGGGATGTTTTCTGACTCTTTCCAGCGTTTGAGGGATGAAAACGATTTGGTTTATCTTGGCGCGATGCGATGCGATGCGATGCGATGGCTCAGGTGGAAAATGTTCAGAGATGAGGTCAGCTGAGCCTCATCTGGGAAAACGGCCTAGTCAAAGTTAGTGAATACTGGGTTTTTCCTGTTCATTTTGCTATGGAGATCCAACCAGGTTAGAGGTCAACAGAGCTGTGGTGTCAGATCAGAGATAACCAATAATCTACCAATTAATCAATTATCTAATGATTAACTTTCTGCAGATTTTTAAACATTTCTATAATTTTACAATTTAATAAAAATAAACAGGAACCGTTTTACTTTCTGATGAATCTGTGGATGATTATTGATTATTGATTAGATGATTGATAACTGGATGGGATCAATAGCAGATATTAGCAGAAGCTAAAGCTAGCAGAGTTCTGTTGAACAGATTTATTGATCTGCTCCAGTTAATAACCGATTATGAACTGGTTATTTAATAATCTATAAATGTTTCCTCTGCAGTTCTGATGGTTCTGATCCGTCTGAACATCAGCAGAGATAATTATCTGAACTTTTCTCCTTTTTATGATTTTTTAAGGTTAATTTTAGAAACTCTTCATTCTGTCGTTAAATTTACGTTTTTAAATGTTGAAACTTTTTAACTACGTTTTAATAAATAAGAAAAGTTTTATTTCCATTTGTCATAATTCTCAACATATTTTCAGTTTTTATGACAAAATGAACCTTGAGTCTTTTCTTTAAAATGATTTTAGCTCCTAAACTTCAGCAGCATAAAGAGGAATCTAAGCATTATTTCATAAATGTAATATTCATGTGAATATTAATAAACTGTGACAATAATAATAATAATAAAATCATTTTGTTTCATTGCCAATGAAAATGTTTCTCTGGCTGCTAGCTTACCATCAATACTAACGAAGTGGAAAGTTTAGTGGAAGGAAAACGTTTCTCTTCCTTAAACTCTGACCTGATTTCTGAAACGTGAAGCTAATGCTAACAGGTCTGTGGATTAAGATCATCTAAAATTATTCCAGATTATTTCAGTCCTTCTGGATTAAAACATTTCCAACAGTTTATTGTTTTTTTAAATCAGCATTTTCACTTTAATTCAGTTAATTCAAATTAGAGACATTAAATATGAACAGGTTCACCTTTAGATAAGATCAATAAGATCAGTGAGTCAAAACTTTTTTTAATAAATGAAACTAGAGGAAACATTTATGATTGTGGTCTGGGAGCTGAAAGCAACAGGCTTCACTTGTCATTCACTTTTTAAACAGAAAGTTCTCAGGATTGTGAATGAAGGAAATGCTGGTTAGCGTTAGCTTTAGCTTCCGGTTCTTGGACTGAAGGAGTTTCTTCATACTGAACTTGAACTAGACGACAGGATTGAGACATTTAAACCTGAACTGTTCCCAGACTGAACTCGGTTCTTAAAGTGGCTGTTTTCCCTCATGGTGACCTCCTGCCGACTGCTGTGCAGCCACATTCAGGCTGGTGACCTTTGACCTCTTTTAGATTGATCCCCAGATTTCAGGGTTTTCTGTTGTACGTTCGTCCTTCCAGCAGATTTTCCTTTCAGCTGATCGTTGTGATTGTTATTAGTTATTGATTGGTAAACGGAGCGGCTCTGAGCAGAGGAGCTGCTCTCTCATGGACGCCGTCCTGCAGCTGTCCTGCCCCTCGCCGGGTGGGGCAGCTATATTTACCCCTTAATGCCCCGGCCTGCCTGTAAATATGCCGGGGGTATTTGTGGGGTGAAACCCGACCCGGGGCAGATGCCGGTTTGTTCTCCCGTCTTTGTGGAAACAGAAAATGAAGACTCAGGCCTGACCTGACGAGCAGCAGGCCTCACCTGAGTGGAGGGGTCAAAGGTCGTCCTCCTGTCCCAGTGTCCAGCGGAGGGCCGTCCCGCCGTCCCCAGCGGATTGCGGCGCCAGCTGGTGGAGGCCATCCATGTGCAAACACTCAGGCATCTGACGGGATTATCCGCTGAGCCCGTTGCCACGGTGACGGCACAGCAACAAGTCGAGGCGTCGGCCCGACGGGGGAGAGAGAGACGGAAAACCAGTCAGGATTCAGAAAAATTTAATATTTTTACTAAAATCAAAAACTTTCATCACAGGAAAAACCCGTTTAAAATAGAAATAAATGGTTGAATAAAAAACAAGCAAACTACAGAGGTGGAAAATAAACTATCCTGATATAAAACATTTTATTATTAAATATTGATTAAAAGTTTAAGTTCTGCGTTTTATTCGATTTAATTTCTCACCTGTGGCAAAACACAGGTGAGAAATTCTGAGGAAAAGGTTTTCCTCAAAATGTCTCTGATTGGTCCGGCATTGATTCCTGTTCCTCCCTAAAAAAACAAACAAATAATAGTTTTAACTAATTGTTTGTTTCATTTTGTTCCATAAACACTAAAAAATTCACTTTATCTTTAAACGTTCAGCAAAACAGAAACTGGAACAATTAAAACAAGTGAAGCTCCTCATCTATGGATTTCTCTCCCAGACTATTTGAGAGCTGCGCAGTTATTGTTAGATTTTAAAACCGACTTGAAAACTTTTCTTTTTAGACAAGCCTACTCCACTTTTAAATGACTGTCTGTTTTTGATTGTTGATTTTGTTTTTAGCTGCACCGTGTAACATTTTGAGATTTTTATTAATGAACGATGCGTTATAAATTAAATTGATTATTATTATTATTATTATTATGGTTTAGCTGAAATGAGGTGACCTTTTGACCTGTGAATGCCTGATCTCATCGTCGCTTCACTTCTGGTTGTTTCCTGCCTGGGTGGCCATTTTGGATTCCTCCATCTTGTTTTGCTAGCTGTGTAGCTTAGCATCATGTTTCTGGTCAGCCTCTGTTGGAGTCGATTTTATTTATTTCATTTTATTTATTGTTGTGGGTTCCAGTCTCTAGTTCAGGATTCGTTGGTTCCTATTTTAAATATTTAGCCTGAAGTCGATCTGAAACTTTTACAAACTTCAAGACATTTTTATTTTCACTTCAGATTAATAAAACTCAAAGGTTTCATGAAAAAATTAAATGTTTTTGAGAACTATCTTCCCAGTTAGTTGCTCAGCGTGTGGGCGTCTCCCCCTGCAGGTCCTCCAGAAGCTCGGTAAGGCCGATGAGACGCGGGACTCGGCCTTCGAGGAGCTGGTGGTCAACTTCAACAAGCAGATGGTGAGCAGCAGCTGACTGCTGGCCAGCCCTTCCTCCTGCTCCTCTTCCTCACTACCTCTGCTTCCCGTTTCAGACAGAGGGCAGCAAGGTGCAGCGAGACCTGAAGGCCTACCTGGCAGCGGTCAAAGGTCAGTGTGAAGCAGACAATCAGACGCAGCAGCCAATCAGACGCAGCAGCCAATCAGACGCAGCGTTGCTTTGCATGACGGTTCCTGTCTGTTCTAGCGATGCACGAGGCGTCGCGGCGGCTACAGGACTGTCTGGCTGACATGTATGAACCCGACTGGTTTGGAAAGGAGGAGCTGGACACTCTGGTGGAGGTGAGACACCTGCTGAGGTTCCCGGCCGTCCTGTGTGTCCCTGCATGTCCCTGTGTGTCCCTGCAGCGTCTCTCCTGCCTTTTCTTCTTCTGCTGCTGATTCTCTGTCTCCTCTAACTGCATGCTGCTCTCCTGCTCCACCTGAAGGAGATGATAGAGAAGGAGCTGGACAACAACCTGGAGGTACTAACTTCCTGTTGTTTGCTGCTGTTTCCTGTTTCTGAGCTCAAACTGTAGCAGGACTGAGAGATGGAACCGCATCCAGACTAGACCATCAACATCATCATCATGTTTCCACTGAGCCAGATCCGAACCATGACACTGACTGGACCAACACTACAACATGAAACACCACAAACGACAGCAGAGACTCGCACACAAACGTCCCGGCAGACAGAAAAGGTTTTCCTCAGAATGTCTTCATCAACCTGTTGTCTCCTCCAGGACACAGACACGCTGTGGTTGGACTACCACCAGAACCTGACGGACAAATCCCTGCTGGGCCTCGACACGTACCTGGCCCAGTTCCCAGAGATCAAGGTGAGTCTGGAGATCCGACACCGGAAATGACAGGAAGAAACGGAAAGAGACAGGAAGTGAGAAAGTGACAACGTGGGTCAACCTGGTTGCCTAGTTGCTGAAGTGTCTGTGTGTCCAACAGGCTCGGGTAGCGAAGCGCGAGAGGAAGCTGGTGGACTTCGACAGCGCCCGCCATCACTTCGGCTCCTTGCAGAAAGGGAAGAAGAAAGACGAAGCCAAGATCGCCAAGGTAACGGCCAGGAAGCCATTTTGATTTAAGGTGGAACAGGAGATGCTGTTGATTCCACCTTAAATGAGTCAGACTCTGATTCTTGTGTGAAACTGAGAATGTTGACTTGCTCTGTTGCTGCTCTTCCTCGCCGTCTGCATGCTGTGTGCCGTTAGCCCGCCGCCCTGCTGGAGATGGCCGCCCCCAGCTGGGCGCAGGGCCTCATCTCCGCCCACCAGGTGGCGCAGACTAACCTCTCCTACAACCAGGTGAAGCTCTGGGTCACCTGATGACATCACACCGTTAATGACATCACTCTGACCTCTTTAAATTGGTCCAAACTGATCTGATCTGATTTGATTTGATCGTCGATTAGCTTCAGTCAGTTTAAGTTTAAATTAAAAATCAGTCGGATTGCTGCCCAACTTTAGGACAAACTGATTAATGAGGTCACTTCTACTGATCAATAAATACTAACTACAAAAACTAAATTAGTGATAATGAACTGACTGATCACCAAATTAACTAATTATTAAACCATTAACTCATTTACTAACTAACATAAAGACTAACTCATCAAACATTAACTCATTTTAAACCAACTAAGTATTCAGGATTAAACTAAACATAAAATAAAAACGACATGAAAACCATCAACCTGTTGCTTTAATAAGCTGACATGTTAGTGACTAGTTAACAGACTAACCATCACTAGTTAGCCACGAACCGTCTGAGCTGCTTGGTTCTGCTCTGCATGCTGCATGTCTCAGCCTGTTCTGTTGGACCTGCCTGGTACCAGTTCTGATTCTTCACTGTGTGTGTGTGTGTGTGTGTGTGTGTGTGTGTGTGTGTGCAGGCGGAAGAGGAACTGGGCCGAGCTCAGAAGATCTTTGAGGAGCTGAATGTGGAGCTGCAGGACGAGCTCCCGGTTCTGTGGGACAGGTGAGAGCCGGTCCAGTCCAGTCCAGGTGGTTCCGACCCACAGAACCAAACCCTGACCTGTGTGTGTGTTTCAGTCGTGTTGGCGTCTATGTTGGCACATTCCAGAGCCTGGCAGGACATCAGGAGAAGTTCCACAGAGAGATGAGCAAGGTGAGTCAGCCTGCTGCTCTCCACCAATCAGAGCGCAGCGTTCGGTCAGCTGACCCGCCTCTCCTGTGAGCAGCTGAGCCACAACCTGAACGACATCATGACCAAACTGGAGGAGCAGCGGCAGCTCAAGTAAGTTCCTCCTTCATCAGCCACCAAGTGCAACATGACAGCACTAACTCACAGCGCCCTCTGGTGCAGAAAAGACGCGACTGCAGTCGCAAAGAAAGGCGGCGGAAAGAGGTAAAAATGCCGCGTGGTCCTCCTGCTGCATGGTCCTCCTGCTGCATGGTCCTCCTGCTGCATGGTCCTCCTGCTGCATGGTCCTCCTGCTGCATGCATGTGTGTCAGTGAACAGTATCTGGCCCTGGATAAACTTTAATCAAGCTGAACGTCTGCAGCTGTCAACATTAATCTATGAAGAGTTATAATTTGGAGCATGTTGGCGCCCTCGTGTGGACAAAGTGTGGAACAGCTGTGCTGATGGTTTTGCGCATGTTCTTGTTACGTTTTTCTCTCCTGTTCTCATCGTCTTCCTCTCTCTTTCCTCCTCGCTGTCCAGTGAGGAAGCCAGCCACAGCCAGGCCAGCAGCCCGGCTCCAAAGGTACCAGGCTGCAGTTCTAGCTCTGCTAGTCTGAAGGGTTCTGGCTTTAGATAACAGAGTGAAGTGAGTGTTCCTAACTGCATCTGTGTGCATGCTGCTGCGATGGCTGCGTGTTTCCACCTGGTGGCGCTGCAGAAGCCCGGCCCGCCGCCCAGCCGGCCTCCTCCCAGACTCTCACCGTCTCCAGACCCAAAGCAGCAGATCGCCGCCCTGCTGGAGGACGAGGCTGCAGCTCCAGACTCTGACTCAGACCCAACCAGCACAACGCAGCAGGTCAGACGTCCTTCATCAGGCGGACCTGCTCACACACCCAGAACCACACGGTCACATTAACCTGAACACATCTGATGGCTCCAACTGTTGACTGACTCAGACATTTTCAACTTTGGATCAGAATCTGGTTAAACAGAAGAAACACAACGACTTAACCCTGAGGGAGTCCTGACCTCTACACTGATTACTGACAGAGAGACTGACGCTGACATGATGGTGTTCTGCTTACAACAAGGGGTTAAAATGTGTGTGTATGTGTGGTGAAGCTTCCTGAGTTCAGGTATTCCTGGTATCTGAAGTGGTTTTGCATGAACAGCCTCTGGTCTCTCTTCTTCCTCTTGGCTGTTTTAGTTTCTCAGGTTTAAGTTTGGATTAAAAACTGATTATTGTGTCAGAATGACTGAGACACAAAACATCCAAATCAACCGAATCTGTTGGTGCAT
The DNA here is from genome assembly GCA_903067075.1 of Micropoecilia bifurca. Classification (NCBI taxonomy): domain Eukaryota; kingdom Metazoa; phylum Chordata; class Actinopteri; order Cyprinodontiformes; family Poeciliidae; genus Micropoecilia; species Micropoecilia bifurca. The sequence continues at coordinate 26,164 of CAEGAF010078402.1, forward strand.
TAAGGAGTTTTTTCATCAGCCTGGAATTCAGACTCAACATCTGGTCAATAACTGTTAACTTCAGAACGTTCTGGTCCAGTTCTGGTTGCCATGTTGAGCCGTAGTTTGTGTTGAGGTTGGAGTTGAGGATCAGGAACGTGTTTAAGTGAAAACAGGAAGTGAGTGATGACCGATCCGTCTCCATGTTTTGCTCACTGCTCCGCCTCAGACGCCATCTTGGGACTCGTGGGTAAGAACGTCTTAGATCCTCAACCAGCTCTGTTTCTACTTCCTTTGGCTTTTTAAAACCCTGCACCTCCCTCTCTTGTGGCTGTTATGGCAACATTAAACTCAAACGCTCCTCTGGCGTTTCCTTCACCGTCCTCCCTTTGATCTTTGACCCCTGGCTTCGCTGCCCAACCCCTGCTGCCGTAGCGAGACGAGCGCGGCGCCGAGCCTCTGTCCCAGCAGGATGCAGAGGAAGAAGCCCAGAGCAGCTGGGACTACAGAAGCTACCAGAGCCACGACCAGCCCAGCTGGGACGACACCGACCCGGCCGAAGGTCAGGACGGCGGCGGCGCGGAGCGGGAACGGGCAGCTCAGGCGTTCAGCGAGCCGCACTGGGACGAGGGCGGAGCCGGCGAGGGGCCGGGCGGCTGGGGCGAGGAGGACGAGGAGGAGGTAGAGTTGGGAAAGTAGATGAACCTCAGAAGACCCTGATCGGCCCCAGACCTCCTGACCTCAGTCCCTCACCGGTTCCGTTTCCTGCTCTGAACTCTTTCCACCTTCATGCTTTCTGTCTGTCCGTCTGTAACACCCGGCCTTTTCTTCCTCCAGAGCTCTGTGACCAACGGCGCCGATGCTGATCTTCCTCCAGGGTTCCTCTACAAGGTGAGTCCGCCGACCGCTGAGCGCTCCCTGGCTGCTGCCCGACTGAAGCGGGGTTGGTTCTCGTCCTCCAGGTGAAGGCGGTGCATGAGTACACGGCAACGGACAACGACGAGCTGGAGCTGAAGGTCGGAGACGCCGTCCTGGTTTTGGCTTTTGATAACCCTGAGGAACAGGTGAGCATCATGGGCGAGAGTCTGACCTCAGCGCCACACAGACAGACCGAGTTATACACCGATCTGTCCAAACACGGATGGTCTCTGCTGGGTCTAGTCAAAGAAAGAATCATCCGTTTACAACGCTCTGCCAGGTTCCTGGAGAAGAACACACAACTCCAAATCTGCCCAGTCCAGACAACTCAAGTTGCTGAGTGTCATAGAAAAGCATCATCCTCACGTTGACCAATGAGTAGTAGGGATGAGAACCAGCAGAGATCCGTCAGCTGCTGTGGACGGGTTTGGGATCAGGTCTCAAAAATAAAAGCCTGCTAAGCGTTATTTAGCATCTTTTTATTGTTGGGCGTCAACACGAAGATTTTTCAGCAGGTCTGGTTAGGAGGTCATGACCCGACATTAATGCTGGGAAGAAACAGAAGAAGGAGTCAACCTTCCTCCAACCGGGTCGGAACTTAGAATGCCCACCAGCAGAGTAAAATAACTATTACTATGACGACCGGTCCCGGTTGGTCCAGTTCTGGCCAATCAGAGACAGCTATTCATCACAGAGGATTTTATTTAAATGAGCCTCAAACTGAAACAAAGTCTGCTGGGGTCTGAGGTGAAGTGGCAAAAAGTCTGAGCCAGGAGTTTCTCCAGGCCTTGGCATTGCTGGTTGCTGGTGGCGCAAACAATTTAAAGACAATACCACAGAAGAAGAAATAAAAGGGAGGAGCTTCCGATCTTAAAGTAACACGGTTAAAACAATGACAGTTTCAGTTAGGTAAGGAACAATACAAATAACCAAAAGACAAGACATGTTGTGTAATTATAACAAAAGAGAAATACAACCAGGTTACATTTGCAGGACGACGGCTGGTTGCTGGGCGTCAAGGAGTCTCACTGGTTCCTCAAGAAAGATATTTCAGCCAAAGGGGTTTTCCCTGAGAACTTCACCCAGAAGGTCTGATGGTGGCGCTGCAGCTCATCCCCAACCTGAAGCTCCTCTTCATCCCTGATGACGGCGGTTAGCTCTGAAAGCTAACGTCATGGCAAACACGGAGACCAGTGCCTGTCCACACGTTTCTGCAACCATCTAGTTCTTCTTCTGCAAGTTTCAACGACTTTTTAGTAAATAAAAATAAACGGATGTAATAAAGAAGGGTTTCGAATTTTATTCTTTAAATTCTGGATAAAAGTTGAAGATTTCATGTTTATTTATGGAATTTAAGAGAACATAAAAAATATTTGGTTGGATGGATGGATGATGGATGGATGGATGGATGGATGTTGGATGGATGGATGGATGTTGGATGCTGCAGTGAGCCTTTGCTAAGGTCCCATTGGTCTTGAAGTGTTTTCCAGTGTTGAACACCAGGGGGCGCCGTCCAGTCGTCCTGCATAATGACTGCAGAACCAGTTTCCATTGGGACATGATTACTCACCATATTCCAGATTTTATTTTCATTTCTTATTAGAACTACAGTCATAAATTAGGTTGTATTTATTTCACACTGGAACTCAAAGAAAAGAGAATTACATATTTAAGAGTTCAGTAAAGTTTTTGTATTTTAAAAGGTCAGTTATTACTTTATATTATTAGGAACATAACTTTCCCATAAACATCTGGCATCAGATTTACGTCTTTCTGGATCAAATCAATGTCAGTAAAGATAAATAAAGCACATTGTATCCCTTTTGGCTAATTAGCAACATAGACGGGTTCAGACAGAACAAGTTAAGTATTCAGTATTTGATCTGGTTAGTGACCTGCTGTGACCCCCAGGCTAATGAATGTTAAGGTGTTTACGTTGTTCCCATGGAGACCGAGTAGCACCAGAATGACCTTCAGTGTTTCTAGTAGAAACCAGTCACCAACCATGTGGAAAGCAAACACTGCCAGGCCCCAGCCGGGCGCCGGGCCCCACAGGGTCGGGACAGACACTTCCTGTCCTCCAGCAACCAGGAAGAGGTTCGGCCATGTTGGGAAAACATTACCTGTTTATAGTCACTCAGGTTAAACTTCACAGAAAGTAAAAGCTGTGAATCTGCTGAGTCCCAAAGGCAGCAATAAACTGTAGCTGCAGTCCAAAAGGGCCGGCTGGTTCTGGTTCTAGTTCTGATGGGACCCTGGGACCCTGGACCAGTTACTGGCGGGTTTCTGGGTGCATTAACTGGAACAAAGTGACAGTGAAACCATCGGATCCACACCAACCATGTTTATGTTGAGTCTTTGTGTTGGTTCCTCCTTCATCAGTCTGTTGAACAGTAACTGGACCAGCTCTGATGTTCAGAACCAGTTCTGTTAGGAGGTCCGGTACCTGCAGACTTCTCTTCTGTTCAGAACTTTTTAAAGATAAAAATTAAATATAAAAGATGTTAAACTGCTGACCAGAACCCGTTCATCTCCAAGTGGTAGCCATGGAAAGCGTCCATCTGTTCAGCCACTTACCAACTGGAAGACCTGAATGTTTAACAGGTTTTAATTGAGCAGCTGGTTGAGTTGAGCCATCAGCCTTTGCAATGCAAATGAATCCATCAGTGAAGTGATGAGGAATTTGTTACTAACGCCGGTTGCCTCACCTGGCTGCAGGTGTCTGCTTTCTACAGACTCAGGCTGGAAATGCTAAACATATAGCAGATAAATGCTGCCTAGAATTTCAGAACCAGTTTAAACCATTGGGATTGTCCAGTTACAATCAGACAGCCAATCAGCAGACAGCCAATCAGCAGGCAGCCTGTCAGCAGGCAGCCTGTCAGCAAACAGCCTGTCAGCAGGCAGCCAATCAGCAGGCAGCTCCAACCTGAGAACCAGAACGTTTCTGATGATGAACAAAGGAAGAAAAGCTTTAAACAGCTGACTTTATAACGCTCTTCTGCAACAACTGAGGGACAAAAAGAGATTTCATCTCATTCATCTATAAACATTGTTTTTCCAGTGTTCCCAATATATACTGTCCGTCCTAGAACACTAACCTGACTTCTGTTCTTCTACATACACTCAGCTCAGCTCCATCATGTTGCTCTTAGTCCAAAATAAGTGTAAAGTTTTACAGAAACACATTGAGATTCCCCTGTAGCGACAAAAGAAGCTGATTAATATTTTTAAATGTTTTCCAATAAGACATCTGAATGATGCTGAATTACTGAGGACTGTGAGAAACAATGACTCATTATGTTCTGACCTACATCACTTGGATTAGCTCTGCTCTTTAATTTAACCCACACTAAATCTCATTCCTGCCATTCCTGAGCTGGTTTCTCAGAACCACAAATCGCTTCCCTGCTTTAAAATATTGTCTTAAACCAAACAAATGAGATATTATACCAGATAATAATCTGATGTTGTTTTATTTAGATGTCCAAAAAGCTTCAAAATAAATTGTTTTTGTTTTAAACTGCACATTTAAATAAAGATTGTTAATGTATAAAATTTTGAATCCTCTCTGGGATAACCTGCTATAAACAGTGACTGGCTTTAGTCTTTTATTATAAGGTTGTTGACAATATTGGGACTTTAGAGGAATCTCTGATATTCAAAGATGTTTTAAGAAAGAGTAGAATCCATTAAAATCCATAAAATGTTCCTACTGCAAGACTCTTTCTGATCATACTGTCATGTTTGCTTTTAGGCTCACCCATTTGGATATAAGGTCAATATATACAAAATATATCCATGCTTAAGGAACATTAAAAACTGTAAATATGAGCAGATAGTCTGTGTGATTCAAGTGAGACTTTTAATACTTTATCAAAGTTAGAAATCAAAGTTAGAAATGCTATGAATTGGTTTGAAATGTTAAGTTAAATATTTATTTTACTATTAAGTGAGCAAATAAGTTTAAAAACTCCAAGACAAACCAATTTATTCTGTACAGCGAAGTATTGGGCCTACGCAAAGGAAAAATATTCTCAGAATTTTTAAAATAAAGTCATATTACATAAAAAAAAGTCGAAATTATGACAATAAAGTCATAACATTATGGCTTTATTCTCATTTATTCTCAAAATACAGTGACTTATCATATTATTACGACTCTATTCTTGTAATATTATAACTTTAGTCTTTATTCTCGAAATATTACGACTTTATCTCGTGTTTTTATTTCTCTTGGTATGGCTGCACTCTGTTGTACTTATAACGTTAGTTTATCTGCTTCCGGTAATCTCCCGCCTTCAGCAGGTTCAAACGGCTCGTAGCCCCGCCCCCTGTGAGCCTTTATAAGCGAGCGGCTCTCCTGCTGCGTCACACACTGCTTCCAACTGCCGATCCTTGAACGTCGGAGAGAAGGAGACAGACATCTCAAAATGGTGAGTAAACCGCTTAAAACTCGCATTTATATAGTAAAAGACGCATCTAAAGAGAGAAAAAGTTGTTGGATATTTTTAAACAAATGTATAAGTCACACTTCATCCGTGTTCTTTACATTTTATTTTTCCATTAATTGGCGTCGAACAAGGCCATGTTGGCGCAGATTAAAATGATCAAAAATAAAGTTTACATTTTACACTTAAGCTTTCGAATCCCTTAGCCAGCGAGTGTTTTCACATATTTAGTTCAGTTATATTAAATAAACTTGGATCCTTTTTAAATATACTTTAGCTAAAGGAGGTCTGGGCGGTAACTTTTGAAAATGAGGCGGAAAGATGACGCCCTGCAGGTCCGTGAACGTTACATGGCGGGTGGGGGAGGGGCAGCAGCAGCGCGGCTTCCTGCCTGCGTCGATGGGGCTTTTCTCCATGACGTGAGGGGTGATGAACTCATGTGACCCGGTTGGATCAAGATCCAACAGGTCTGCACTGAGGCACCTGAGGGCGGAAACTACGTCACTGCTCCTGCGGTGGTGCGTTCAAGATGCACCCGGAAATCCGATGTTTAAACGGAGAAGTTAAAGCTTTGAAACGACGGAGAAAATTTAGAAAATAGTCTGGATAAGTATTTAAATTTGTAGGTGTAGGAAGTAATTTTGTAATCTGGTTTCCTGAATAGGACATGTGGCTGAACTTTGCTAAAAACTCCTTAATGAGTTCATGATGCAGCATCTGCTAACGCTATACGGTTACTGATGGTTTCTCTTAAAGGGCCGGTGTGCTGCTCACCTATTTATCATACCTAACGTCAGAAACCATTAAGCCTAATCACTTTTCTCCTCTTCTCCACAGCGTGAGTGTATTTCTATGCATGTAGGCCAGGCTGGCGCCCAGATGGGCAATGCATGCTGGGAGCTCTACTGCCTGGAGCACGGCATCCAGCCAGACGGCCAGATGCCCAGCGACAAGACGATCGGAGGTGGAGATGACTCCTTCAACACGTTCTTCAGTGAGACGGGGTCTGGGAAGCACGTCCCCAGAGCCATCTTTGTGGATCTGGAGCCCACCGTGATTGGTCAGTGCTGCCTGGAAACGCAGCGTCTTAAACATGGAAATGTGTTCAGAAAACATGGCTGACACTGAAGGTTTTCCCTCCAACAGATGAAGTCCGTACAGGAACGTACCGGCAGCTCTTCCATCCTGAACAGCTGATCACCGGCAAGGAGGACGCAGCCAACAATTACGCCAGGGGCCACTACACGGTCGGCAAGGAGATCATCGACCTGGTTCTGGACAGGACGCGCAAACTGGTGGGTCAGGGTCAAACTGGTGGGTCAGGGTTTTGTTGGGTTCAAGGGTCAAGGTCTCGTTAGGTTGCGGTCTGGATGTATTACAGTCTTGTTGCGTGGCATCAGAGTCTCCTCCTGACGTTCTGGGCGTGTTCTGCTTTCAGGCCGACCAGTGCACTGGTCTGCAGGGCTTCCTGATCTTCCACTCGTTCGGTGGTGGAACCGGATCCGGCTTCACCTCTCTGCTGATGGAGCGTCTCTCTGTGGACTACGGAAAGAAGTCCAAGCTGGAGTTCGCCGTGTACCCGGCTCCTCAGGTGTCCACGGCGGTGGTGGAGCCGTACAACTCCATCCTGACCACCCACACCACCCTGGAGCACTCGGACTGCGCCTTCATGGTGGACAACGAGGCCATCTACGACATCTGCCGCCGCAACCTGGACATCGAGCGCCCCTCCTACACCAACCTGAACCGCCTAATCGGCCAGATCGTGTCGTCCATCACGGCGTCGCTGCGCTTCGACGGCGCGCTCAACGTGGACCTGACGGAGTTCCAGACCAACCTGGTGCCGTACCCGCGCATCCACTTCCCCCTGGCCACCTACGCGCCCGTCATCTCGGCCGAGAAGGCCTACCACGAGCAGCTGTCTGTGGCCGACATCACCAACGCCTGCTTCGAGCCGGCCAACCAGATGGTGAAGTGCGACCCGCGCCACGGCAAGTACATGGCCTGCTGCCTGCTGTACCGCGGCGACGTGGTGCCCAAAGACGTCAACTCGGCCATCGCCACCATCAAGACCAAGCGCTCCATCCAGTTCGTGGACTGGTGCCCCACCGGCTTCAAGGTGGGCATCAACTACCAGCCGCCCACCGTGGTGCCGGGCGGAGACCTGGCCAAGGTGCAGCGCGCCGTCTGCATGCTCAGCAACACCACGGCCATCGCCGAGGCCTGGGCGCGACTCGACCACAAGTTCGACCTGATGTACGCCAAGCGGGCCTTCGTCCACTGGTACGTGGGCGAGGGCATGGAGGAGGGCGAGTTCTCAGAGGCTCGGGAAGACATGGCCGCCCTGGAGAAGGACTACGAGGAGGTGGGGACCGACAGCGTTGGTGACGAAGACGAGGGCGAAGAGTACTGAGCGCACCGACTCGATTTATCATGTTTGTGCCTGAAAGTCAATAAAGCTGATCTGAAACCTGGTTGGTCGAGTCGTTTACTCAGGAAGTCACACAGCTGCTGCAACATACAGATTTATTTAAGGTCACACTTACAAAATCAGATTTATTTTTATAGTTTTCTCTTGCTGGCAGTTAACACTACATAGACAGGAAATGCACAGGGGGAGGGAGTCCATGAGCAGCAGAGAAAACCTGGAGCGGATCCAGATCCAGCTCTGCAGGTTCAGCTACAACACAAACCCAGGTGTCTGGGTGGGTAAAGCTTGTGGTGCATCACATGCACGTTTCACAGGTTCTACATCATCCTGAGCCTCACTGGGGCAGCGCCTTGAGGATGGCGTTCACCTCCTCTGCAACCGCTGTCAGAGCAAACTCAAACTGGTCCTGGAGAGGAAGACAAGATGGCGGCGCTCAAGTCCCAACAAACTTTTAGCTTCAGGGACAAAACTGTCGGTACAAACTAATGAAGGGCCACAAAATGTTTCACTTTATTATGCATGACCTTAAAATAAGAGTATAGATCTAAAGAATAAACTAGGATTATTTCTATAAACATCCTCCAGTTAAGAGCAGAATTTGGGTCACTCATTTAAGCTTTATTTAATGAGTTCATTGACACTTTTTGTACTTTAAGTACTAAGAATATTTTGATCTCTTTTTTTGAAAGGCAGTGAAAATGCCACTAAGGTTTTTTGTGACTGAACCGCCAACCTTGAGCTGAAAAACAAGTTAGTTTTTTAGTGTGTGGGGCCACAAGGGGCCCCGGGCAGCTCCTTGCACAAAGCACTGGGTCAGTTCCATCTGCCACCAGCAGGTGGCAGCGTGGCTCAGCTTTACACCTTTCAGAGCAGAGAAACATTAGAAACCAGGACCAGAATCTGCTCTAGAAACATTTAGTTTTAAGTTTTAGGGGGTTTAACGTATGGTTAGTAAAACTGAGCTACTGTTTGGTGTGTCAGGGTTCGGACTCACCTTGGTGCGGACCATCCCGGGCCGCTGGTCCCGGACGTGCTCCAGCGTAGCGGCGATGTCGATCTCCTTGACGCCTGCGGGGAACCAGAATCAGTCGGTCAGTGTCTGGAGCAGCAGCGGCCGCTTCACCCCGCATCTACTGCACCTTTAGCCATGCGGTTCAGAACCATGTCGATCAGGATGTACGTCCCGGTCCGCCCAGTGCCGTCGCTATGGAAACACAGGAGGACCCGATCAGAATCAGCTCCTTGGTTGTAACACCTGGGATCAGCTGATTGTACCTGCAGTGAACGATGATGGGGCAGGAGCGTCCGCGGTAGCATTTATTCACCTTCCTGACAGAGAAACATGAGTCGTTAGGGATTCACACCCAGCATTGTCTCTGTAGCCATGACAACAAGTCCAATAATCCATAAAGATCTCAGGTTGAAAGCAGACGGGAAGCTGCAGTACCTGCGGAAGTCCAGCAGGGGGCGCGTGGAGGTGGGGATTCCCTGCGCCGGCCAGCTGAGGAAGTGGAACTGCGTGAGCGTGCGCGTCTCCTGCGTCTGCACGTTCTTCAGGTAGAAGCTGCGCACCAGGAAGTCATTACACCAGATGTGCTCCGACACCAGGTTCACCTGGAGCGGGACCAAAAGGGGCTGTCACACCTGGACACCTGTCCAACCTGGACACCTGGACACCTGTCCAACCTCCACCCACCTCGTAGATGTGGTAGAGGGAGGAGCCTTCATCTGGCCAGTAGCGGTCACACTGCTTCTCTCCGTCCTCCACCAGAGCTGTCATCATCACAATCACGGTGCAGCCGTTCTCCCAGACCATCTGCACACCCAGCAGCCGCCATGTTTGTTACTGACAGCCGCCATGAGACCTGCCTCCCCTCTCAACGCACCTGCCAGAAGTCAGAGATGGTGTGTGGCAGGGGGCCCTGGGTGGCGATGTAGGCCGGCATCCTGGGGTCGTGTTCAATCTGCAGGTCGCAAGGAGGTCAGGAAGAGGTCGAGCAGAGGTCAGCTCCCCGACCAGAACCATCAGAAGCAGGCTGTGGGTCTGAGCGGACTTACGATGGTGCTGGCGTTGACGTAGTCGGAGCGAGACGGGTTGCTGTCGGCCTTCAGCTTCACCCTGGAGTGGTCATCTGCAGAACATGTGACCGGTTAGGTTCTGGTTCTACCGGGCCGGAGTCAGTGTGTGGAGTAACTCACAGGGCACCGAGTCGGGGCAGCGGTTCTTCTTGGCGTTGACGTCGCTCTGGGCCGCGGAGACGGCGCTGGGTTCTGCCTGGTAGGAGCAGAGAGCGGCCCACTCCTTCAGCAGCCGGTCCTTGTTCCGCAGGTGGTCCTCCATGTAGGCCTGGGGAGCCAGAGGGAACCGGGTCAGACTGGGTCACACAGGGTCAGACTGGGTCACACAGGGTCAGACTGGGTCACACCGGGTCAGACTGGGTCACACAGGGTCAGACTGGGTCACACCGGGTCAGACTGGGTCACACAGGGTCGGACTGGGCTGGACTGGGTCAGACCGGATCAGGCTGGGTCGGATTGGGTCACACCGGGTTGGATTTGGTCACACCGGGTCAGATTGGGTCACACCGGGTCAGACTGGGTCACACAGGGTCAGACTGGGCAACACAGGGTCAGACTGGGTCACACAGGGTCAGACTGGGTCACNGGCAACACAGGGTCGGACCAGATGTTTTACTGTTTCTCTTCTATAACCAACTGTAGTTTTTAAACTTTTGTTCAAAGCTAATCTGTTAATTCCTCCATAATCCCAGTTCTATTACTTTAGATTCAGGCAGATTAAATAATCTGCCGTTCTGTAAAGATATGTAGCTCAAACCTGAGATATGAATATGGCTGAATGTTCCTTGTTATTCATTGGCTGTGACGTCACCATGACGCCCACAGCTCCCTTCATCTATTGTAGCTGGATGTGGGCGGAGCCTAAAGGCGGTGCTGCAGCACAGCAGAGAGGAAGGGGGCGGAGCCTGACTCAAGCTGCTACATGTCCTCCCATTGAACGTCATGGTTGTGTTTGACCTTCTGACCCAGTCTGCTGTGATTTGACTAGGACACAGTGCGGTGTTGTGCGGCCCTGACCAGGATCATGTGACCCGTTGAGATGTCCATGTTGGCCTGCGCCGGCTCCTCGCACCAGGACGGCGTGCTGCTGTGGGAGCTGGGGCTGGGCTGGGCGCCGTCGCTGAACTGGGACGACACGCTGCTCACCCTGGAGTCTGGACCGACTCCGCCCGCCGCGCCGCCGGCCCCGCCCCCCGCCGCGCCGCCGGCCCCGCCCACCGCGCCCAGGGCGGCGGCCTCCAGCCGGCCGAAGGCGCCTTTGGAAGCCATGTGCTGCCGACACAGATCCTGGTGACAACGTTAGCATGTTAGAATGAATAATTTATCAATACATCTGGAGTAATAATGACCAATAATCACCGATTTATCAACTTATCAAGTGCAGTGGTGACAGGTTCAAATCCCAGCCTGGCGACATTTGCCACATGTCTTCCCTCTCTCTCATGACCCTGCTTCCTTTCAAACTACTTTCAAATAAAGGCCACTAGAGCCAACAGAACCTTTAAAAAACCCAAATAAAACTTATCATCTAATTCAGTAATCGATTAATCACTGTCCTGTAAACTGTAGGTGTTTTATTTTGCACGGCGCATTGCTGCCATCTGTTGGACTTTTAGGGAACTGCTTTTCCGTTATTTAGCCAGTACTGTTGTTACTAGTGGTAGAGGATGAACAGACGCGTTCGTTATGAACGCCGCTTTCCAGATCGAGTTCCTCGAAGCAAAGCCTGTAAGTTGCTACTTGTATCAAAACGATATGTTAACAGAAAGAAGTAACTTGCTTATTGAATTTATGTTTAATTAGTTTTGGAAATACCTGCGTGATTTGAGTATATTCTACATAATTGTTAATTAGCAGGCTGC
>CAEGAF010078403.1:0-19907 GCA_903067075.1 Micropoecilia bifurca
CCTAAATTGTTATAAACCTTACCACCCGGTTTCTTTAATGTTACTCCCCTTTCCCCTGGCAGAGCCGGGTCGTAACACAGTCAATTAAGTTCAATTTCAGGTTGCCATATTTTTGGTTTTTATGCACATTTGCAGGAGGATACAAGAACATTGCAGCTGCACACATATTACAATGGCAACTTTACACCCGTCTTGTGTTGAGTTCAGTCAGTCTGGTCTATTTTTGGCAAGAGACTCTGAATAAGGCTCTTCTTCCCTTTGCTTTGACTTTCTTCCTTTCTTCTTGCCAGTCCTCTCTCTCCTTCTCTCCTTTTCTGGTCTCAAATTCTCTGCCCGTTTCAGAAGATTATGTAGGTATCTGTTGTCTTCTTCTGTGAATATTGTGAGTGTGTGTATCCCTTTGTGTGTGCATGCGTGTCTGTGGTCCATCCGGTTGGTTGGTATGCATTTCAGCTTTCAGTGACCCACTGAAATAGAGAGAGGCTCAGAGAGAGTACATTAATATTGGATGCATTTTACCTAAATGAAAAACCTACATCCAAATACCTTCATCCATTAATTTCTGAATGTCACTGTTTTTTTTTTTTTTGTTGTTTTTTTACATTGCACCAGGCATTTTAGTGAACCATCCAAAGAAGAGACTAACTCTGTATTTATCAGATTTTGTCTTTATTGGTATAGATGTTACGGGTTTTGGTCTTATATTTCCTAATTTCTCCTTTCCAAAATATTTTTGTCCAACCTGCAGTAGCTTGAGAAAACTTGTCATTCAAGCTAATCAGAAATAAGTTGCGGTTTTTTTAATATTGCTCCAGCATGTTCAGCTTCAGAAGATGCTCTGCATCCCTCTCCTTTGCCCTTGATGCAGATATATCATAGGCCTACATAACACCATATGCAGAACTTATAGCTTCCATGTCAGGCGGCTACAGAGTTACCTTAGTAATGGATTTTGTCTCAGCCCCAACAACACCTCCCCTAATATCAGGAAACTGTCTCCTCATTCAACCTGTGTGTCTCCAACTGTCAACTGAAGAAACAGCTGATGAGACATAATCACTGTTATGTGAGATACTCCAAAAAATTACAAGGGAGACCCTATTACCATCAAAAATATTGACTACCTGACAGACAAACTGAGTTTTTATGGCTAAGAGTTCATTTACGATCACATATGGGCGTCTGCGTCAATGTCACCCTTCTCACAATGAGGGTTATTGTGTTTTCATCTAATTCCAATGGACTTGCATGCAGCTGACGTCAAGACGCTCCTATGGACTCTTCCTCTTGCCTTACCTTTTAATCCTCCTGTAACTTGTAATATTCCAACTACCAAGACAACCTCAGTTCCTGTCGAATGGCCTTTGCCTGCTGAGGTAGAACTCTCTGGCTCAAGTTCCTCATGTTTTCTCTGGATGACTAGAAATACAGGACTGAGGCTGTCTACAAAATGTTTTATCGATAAGCTCCTATAGACATTTAAATCAAACCAGGAAATATTTCAGTTCAAATGTTGATATTTTAATAATGATAAATACTTTTACTACACTTCAATAACTCTTGCAAACACAAAAATCTCTGTAGTGAGACACAGATGTTTTCCTAGACTATTTTCTTCATAATACTGTTGTTTATCACACTAACAGGCAAAAAGATATTTTAAATGTACCTGACATGTCTATGTCTTGCTGTTTTTTTAAGTATATCAGATATATTATTATAAATGCTATACAGTATGTAGTATAGAAATCTGTACATTCCATATAAACAATAACATGGTACATTTTTGTAAATAAACTTTAAGTGAGTTTTTTATTAACAAGGTAGAACCCAAAGCTCATGGTCAGCTATGTTGTCACATCATATCATGGCTGATTCAAAAGTTTCCTTTCTCTATAAAAATATATATATATTCCCCACCCAGTTAATGATTACACATCATTGACAAAACCACAACAACTTTAAATTCCTGTGAGTACAAACTCTGCTTTATGTCATAATTATCAGTTGGTTGGTTCTTCAGAAGATTAGTCAAAGATTCTTGCTTACACTGACAGTACTTAACCGTTCATATCTGTGTTTCTGTCAGCGGTGTGAGTGGCGCCTGTGCAAACTTTTTTTTTTTTTTTGCAAAACTACTTGAGAAAATACATGGAATAGGTTGGATTTTGTTAAGATTAAAATTAGCTATTTGAAACCCAAAATGTCCTTATTGCTTAGAAAAATAAAGAACAATCAGACCTGAACAAATAGTGCATGCTAAATAATGACAGAGCAAGTAACTGAGCTAAACAAAACATGATATAAAAAAAACACACTAGTTTGTCTATTATGTGAAGTGACAGTAGCCTTACAGATGTATATCGGCCCACAACCTGTAGGGCCCACAGACGGAGTTTCATAGATCCAGGCCAGAGTCGCCAGCCAGGGGCCAACTCCCGTGACGAAACCCTCCTCACTGGGTTGACTGTCTCTCTGGTTAGGCCCCGAGAACCACCAGCCCTCACCTCTCTTTCTGCCACATATCGGCTCGGAGGCGTATGCACACACTCAGAAACGCAGCGTAAGAGGGGTGACCTGACAGTGGAATCAGGGGGTGAGAACAAAATCTACCCAAACTGAACTGACCTCTAATTAGCGCTGCTGGCAAAGTGGCCCATCCCAAACACACTGATGCACAGACACATACGTTTGCATGCGCAATCACACACACCAACATGCTAGAGGCTGTGATGCTGAGTGTGTGACGTGCGCACAAATTGGCCATGTGAACAGTCCACACACTGCTTTTCCTTATTTATGCACCTAATAGATGCAAAGAAGCACATACATGGATTGGGTAAAACTTCACTATATTAAAAATATTTCTTACATTTGTGTTGATAAATATCAAACTTTAAATTTAATTTAAATTTCCTCCACTATTCTTACGTTGAAGCATAAGACAATCTAGGTTTTTACATTTAAAGTTGTCTATTTTTTTCTGCTTGGTAACACCTACCAAACATCCTAGAAAACCTACTTGCTTAGAACAAATAAGACCCTTTTTCTCAAACATATTTTAATAATATTCAGTTGTGTTTTTTTTTCATAATATAGCCATACATTTCAACTCAGTGTCACTGCTCTGTTACAGAGAACCTCCAATTTCTCTTGACTCTTCCGTTCTGCTTTTCTCTTGACTCTTCCGTTCTGCTCCTCGCTCCTCTCTCTCAATTTTCTTCTTATTTTCAGAGACCATCTAATCTCTCCCAGAGACAGGACCTGTCCAGGCTGCTCAAGCACGGACCATGTTGGATATTCATTGAAAAAACACATCTTAAAGAAGAAACTGTGTTTATGGTGAAAACTTGAGATTGTTTATTGATTTTTATTTGTGTTGTTGAATAAGTCTGTCTGACCAGGGTGTCCCAAAAGGGGCTTTGCTTGCGACATGACACACACACACACACACACACACCTACACCTACACACACACACACACACACACACACACACACACACACACACACACACACACACACACACACACACACACACACACAAAGAAAGACAAACCCAATAACATGTGCATGGCCAGTCACAGGATGATCCAAACACAGAAATTACTTTGAGAATTTGCAGGAGGTATTCGCCATGCAATGATTTCAGAGCTTTAATAAGTCTTATCTTAGGATTGTGTTACAAATAGTTCATCTTAAAATGCTGTGAACGAAGGCATAAGGTGGAAAAACTGCACAATATTGTATTTGGTAAACTACACAAATTGCAAACAACTATAATAAGGATATTTTTTCTGAGCTCTCTGGATTTCTCACAGTCCATAAACATGACTGTAAAGTACTATCTAAATTGGCCTTAAGCATGCATGTGTGTGTGTGTGCGAGTGTGTGTGTGAGAGCAGGGTAATGTTTCCTGTGCGTTGCCTTGTCTCAACTAGCAACCTGTCCAGGGTGTACAAAAAAACATCTAAAGGTTTTTTGGTAAACAATGTAACGATGGATTTGGTAAATGTATTTCAAACAGTTTCTTCTATCAGCTGGGAGATATGAGATGATTAACAGAATCTTTATGGCTCCATTTAATCAAAACATGTTGTTAAGCAGTTAGCAGGAAAAGTTAGAAAATATTTGGATTTCCTTCAAGTCATCCATCTGCATCTGGCAATAAAGAGTCTGCTGGATGGCTAATGATGGCGACAGATGCTTAATGTCTCCTTCACAATACTGATGCTATAAAGCACCAGGCAAGCAGGCCTCTCCCTAAAGCTCTGTCTGTCAAGCCATCACCTTAACTACACTGGCAACGGCACAATGAGAGTTGTGCTAAAGAGGCTGCGTGAATATGTGCGAAATGAAAACCGAAGGTAAAGAACAACCTAGTTGTGAAATACAGGAAAGATTGGGGGAGAAAATTAATTGAATGTGTCAGTGTGCTGATAGGTTTCGGAGCTAATAGAGGAAAGTGTCGTCTTCTAGGTTGGTAATAGTACCAACTGGTCAGGTTGGCAAAGGCATTGCTAAAGCACAATGCAGAGATACAAAAATGATACAGTTGCATAATGTGATTTCTGTTAGTTTTGTTCTCATTGTTCTTGCTTTTATGTGTCTCTTTGTATGGTAGTTTGTTTTTTATCAAGTTGTGCACCTGGCTTTTACTGTTGTGAATCTTTTGTGTCCTACTTCATTTGTGCCATGTCACAGTTTTTCAGTTTTTCCAATTCCTTTTAGATTGCAGTTTGGTTGCTTGGTTTTTATTTTAACCATTTTAACCTAGCCTGGTCGTTTTCTTTCTACACAATTCCACTTCACAGTCTTGTCTGGGTTTTCTCTCATCCACTTGATTTCCTCTGGTAGAATTTCAACTGGGCCAAAAAGCGAACAGACGGAGACACTGATGACGTCACTTTTCTGCGCCATTTTATAATTGTATTCTGCCTGTAGCTTTAGCAATAGCAGCGCAGGAAAGTATTAAAAATGTTCAGTCTGTGACAGACACAATTCCAATTATTAAATTGATATTCACAGCCATTTGTTCAACTCTACGCTTCTCCCTTTGTACTGGGGGATGGTTATTTACAGCACAAGGAAATTTTGGACAAGCTTCATATTGTTGAACTAACTTATTACATGCATAATGGCCAAACATTAGTTATTGTAAAGAATTTAAAACCTCAATAGAGTCCAAGCCTCCAGGAAGCAAACGTTTCTCGATACCCAAAACTCCACACCTTCTGTGTTAAGCAAAGCAAAGAGCAAAATGCTTTTTCCCGTTTAATTTTAACCACAGTTCTTAGGGATAGAATTTTTTAAAATCAATGTCCAAGTTAGTGTATTTAGGTATGGGCTTTAAAAATCTAGTTAAATTCTTATATGGTTTCTGTCTGTGAGTCCACACTTAAGTCCAAGACAACACTATATAACAAATATAACGTCTTTCTAAAATGATAGCAGAGATGTCTGACATTTTGAAAGATTTATTAATTTGATACTATAGAGTTTATGTTTTAACATATCTTGAACATATTTCAATATATGCATAACATTATGTAACAGTACAGATCAGTGCATACCTTTCAGCACCTTCAGCACAACCAGATAGATAAAATGCTGGACTTCTTTTCTCTCAGGTCAAACAGGAAAAGTCTTCCTTGGTCAGATAAACCAGGCGAAGCTGTAGCAGAGTTCTCTATACATACCTTCTAACAGAGCTGTGAAGACAAAGTGTTTGTGTGTGAATGTGATTTAAGAAGTGAGATTAAGACAAAGATGGATTTGCATAGATTTCCATGATATGCATTTCTTTATTTGCATATGTGCCTGGTTTAGGCAGATCTTGGTGCTACAGCCACATGTGTGTGTGGGTATAACACAAATGTTGCTACTGTATGTGCTGTAATTTACATTCACAGCTTGGGGCCCCAGTAATTATTCAGACGCCGCCTTTTGCTCCAACATAAAAAACCTTCATCAGGCAAACATGAAACAGCAGAAAACCCGATAAGGCTTCAAACACTGCCTGCCATCTGAAGAGAAGCGGAAAGGTGAAGCGATGCATAGAGGGATAGATGATTTTTTTCCCCCTATGGTTTGCTCTCATTGGTGTAATACTGTCACTTTTAAACAACACATCTGTGATTATTAGAAACGTAATGAACAATCTAATATTCATAAAAGTTCCTTGGTCTGGAACCCAATTTTCGGACTGGAACCCCAGTCCGGTTTTCACTGGATGCTGTGTGAAAGCCCCACAGCATCCAGTGCTCTATGAAACTCTGAGTAAATCACATCTACAGCCAGGGCCTTGTCATCGAGACGTTTCTCAACCATCTTAGTGACCTTGGGACCAGATTGGAGAGCCCAGTCCAAGGTCCCCGGTCTTTGTTTTCTCACTGGAAGATGTGCTGATGGGATTGAGCTCTTAGACGTTTTCTCCCCGCTGACCTACAATATCTCGAATCGAGGTCTTCAGCACATCATCCCCTCCATAAACAGTGGTGGTGGTGCATATGAGCAGAGCGTAAAAATAAATGACAGCGAATGTGCTGCTGAATTCATGTTCGTTTCAAAGTCACCATGTCTGTTCCTGTGGTTGCCTTGTACCAACATGCTAATCAGCTTTTTTTTTTTTTTTTTTTTTGCTGTATTCTCTTGTAGCTAATTGAGTACAAATTATCTCAACTCCAGAATAATGTATGCAAGGGCTTTTACTGCTAAATACAGACAAGCTAGTTATCTGTTTCTGTTTCAACAAGCAGCTCAATCGTAGCGTATAAAACAGAACTAACTGAAGGTTTTACTGGACACATTTTTTTCCTTCTTTTTTTTGTTACATTTTTCTATATTTACTTTTTGTTCCTGCATATATTTGCCCACATTCTTTATATTTATGTAATCATTTGTTTTATTTTCATCTGTCATGTTTGTGGTCTGTAATTTGAGCTTAACTATTCCAATAGCTTCTTGTTTTATTATGAGTTCCCTCCATTGTAGCTTTGTGCAATTCTTAGCTTAAATCCTCGTTGAATTGAGAGTCAGATATTTTTTTAAATATAGGGGATCAAGCTGAAGTAACACGAGTTTGTTGCTGAGAGACTGAACATTTCATGGTTCCTGGCTGATGAAGCCTCTACTCACAGCCCCACATTAGATCCAAGTCAAATAAATAATAAGTTATGAGTTACTGAGTCTCAAACTTATCTTAAGCTAATAATAGTATCATCCAACAGTGCAAGGCTTTGGTATTAAAGTGTTATTTTTCTACACAAGTACGAGAAATACAAACAGAATATGTAATCGATTTTGTGTTAGCATAGCACATGATTACATCAGATGGTTAAAAAATAATGAAAAATAAATAAAAATGTGAAAACCTTATTCTGTACTTCTCCTCTTGCAGTTTTATTTTATTTCTTGGTTAGTATTTACAATGATTTGGGTGGGCCAGCTATGTTTTTCATGCAAACATTCATCCCCAAAGTTACAATCAAAATGTGTCATTCAAAATATTTAATGGATTAACGATTTTTAAAAAACAGCATAAAAAACACTGTCTAAATAGAAACTGAAATAATTAAAGCAAGCCGTTTTAAAACTGGCATTTTCTCTGTCTGCTTTGAAATGTTGTGGCCCTTCTGCACTTTTTGTTAGACCATTGTTTGTGTGGGTCTTTGTGTCCATAAGCTGTGTCTGTCTTCATTAATTTAAGTGTGTGCCATCTGGAAACTCATCTGAGGTTGCCAGGGTTTTCTTAGCTAAAATACAGAGAACCTATGCTGCCCGGCACGTTCACACAGTGGCGGATGTACGAGACTGGCAAACTTTTTCTCTAATATAAAAAATGCTAATTTAGCAATAAACTATCAAGCTAAAATGTAATAAGCTTCCCTGCTTCCTGGTGGAATAGTTTTTGTTCTGTCATTTTTTGTTTGTTTGTTTTTTGTTTTTGTTTTGAGTGATTTATATTTTCGGACTTATTCAGTTAGTCCAAACACATCTCTTCCAGATTTCAAGATTAATATGCTTAACAATTGTTATATCACTTCTTCTGTCTTTGTACCGCCCACTGTGACAACACTGGGCAAACCTATTTTCAAAATATTGATTTTTATATTTTCAATAAATGTGTAAAATTATTCCAGCAGTCCATACCAGAGCAGACAACACATGTAATTCCACAAAGATGCAAATTTATACAGTCATATTTTACATCATCGTGTCACGCCTTCATCACCCCTCTTTTGCAGTTTTGACAGACAAGTGAAACATGAGTTAGGAGACTCACTTAATGCATGTTGTATGAATAAACAATGAACACAGACTTAATTACATAAATTGTTTCTCCATGCTCTTGTTGATGGTTTGTCCATGTGCTTGTCACATGTTACATGTAGAATTACAGCAGAGTGCAAGTATCTAATAAATATGCCGTGATGAGAGCAACAAATCAGCTCTAACCTCAGATTTATATCTAGATTTGGCGTAGTGCTGACACTCACTCTTCAAGACAGAATGAAACTGAATATTTCAAGCTAAATAAAATCCCAAACAAGAGTTTTTTTTCTACTTTGTTTCATCTTTGACTTTCCTTTCTTCATGCCCTTTATCAAACTTTAGCATATGTATTAGTATGTCTGCTGCTCATGAAAGTCTCTTCCTCTTGTCCTCTTTTTAGAGTGGGAATCATCCAGCACATCTCTTCTAGATATTAATTTATGGACCATGACATGAGCTATGAATGAGAAACAATGAGAAAGACATGAGAACATTAATCACAGAGCAACACAAGGTAATAGACGGTTATCAATCCCCCTACTCTCTGTGATTAAGAGGAGAGAGAGAAATTAGGTGAGAAAAGAAGAGGATTCAGAACTGAAAAGTGGTTGAAAGAAAACACGAGAATTGCTGTAACCATGCACACATAAATGCAAACTGAAAGTGAGAATCTCAGTTTGGCTGCATCCTTTTCTGTGTGGAGTCTGCAACTTTGGTCAGAATCATTTCTCAGATCCCCTCTGAACACCTGCCACACAAAAAACACAGCAGCAGACCAATAGTTCTGTATTATACTGTACATCATTACAGCAAATGTGCTTGGAGATTATCGGCTACCTGCCAAGTAGCAGATAAGTGGCTTCATCCAACTCAAACATTTATGTTTTGACCCCACAGAGGATCTGAAACACATCAGGCTTTGATTTGATCACAAAAGCAACAGCCATCCTGCCTGATTTGTAGCAACATGCCAAGCCACTCGGGTGCAATTTGTTGACTTGCTATTAAAATTGACAGTCACCCATTTGAAAAATTATATATTTTTTTGTTCAGGTCTACAATAATTTCTACAATCTTTAAAATATTTTGTGACTTTTTTTTAACTGACACTGCTGTGCTTAGAATCATACATGAATTAAATTTGTTGTTAAATATTTTTTTGGCACCTGAGCTTTACACCTTTCTGTGTTTTTGTGAAGCTGAGAATTTCCTGGACTGTTTTTGAAAATTTTGTTGTCACAACTAAATCATCTAATCATTCACATTATTACAACTGATTTATTTTTTATTTTAACATAATTAAATTAAATCCATCAGTGGAAATAAAGAGATTTGGTGTGCGAGTGCTGAAAGGTTGAATACAGGGACATGTGTTCAGATAGCTGTTGTGGGGTTTTAGAAGCTGTTTGCTTTAATCTCTTTTCTTTTCCATTTTCTCTTCTCAGTGCTTCTCTCTCCTTCCCCTGATTTGCTCAAGGAATTCCGATGAAGTGATTAGATTGATAGTTGCGAAAGAGAAAGAAGGAAGGGGAGGAGTGGACAAAAATGAATAAATTAGCATATCACAAACACCTCACGCATTGTCAACCCTGGAAAATAAAATCCCCAAGCCACCGAAGGTCCTGCTGCAGTGCTGAAGAGCCTGGGAGAAATGAGTGTGTTTGAAACCCCATCCGGCAGGATGAAGACATTCAAAGCCTGAGCAGGAGACAAAGTAAAAGTGAGGCAGAGAGATGGCGTGTTTAGTGTCTGCAATAGGTGGCAGCAAAGATACAGTCCTCTTTGCCTACAGTGTTGCTCTGAGCTGAGTGAATATTTAATAATCTCTAGTTGTTAAAGGGGAGGAATACTGAGAAGTAATTCTTGTTTTAAATGTTGTACAAACACAAGCTATAACATATGTGAAGTAGAGAATGTACCTCATAGACACAATTAAACAGCGTTTTGTCTCTCAGGATTCCTCTTTTCAGAAGAAAGATTATATCACCAAAGGGATAATTTAGTACTGAAAAAAATTACTTGTATGAAACTATTTGTATATTATTTCCCCCCAAATTCCCACTGTAGTTGTATGCATTTCCTTCATATGCTCTATATGTCCTTCTATGAGGAGTGACATTGGTTAAGATTTGGGTTTTGTAAAGAAAAAACCCCCCAAAACATAAATAGTAGGACAACGTGGTTGCTCACTTTGCTGCCTCATTAAATGCGTCATGTTATGTAGCATTCAGTAATGAACTAAGAGGAACACTAAAGATAAAAAAATAAAAAATAAAAACTCCACTGACTGACATGGCGGCACTACATGAACGCTGAGCCCAAAACTTTGCTGGAGGAAATATACGTAAAATTTAAAGTATTCATTTATTCATCATCATCATCATCATCCACAAAGAATTTAAACGTCAACCTAAGATGTATGAAACCTTTTTTAGACATTAAGAGATTAAACTTTGTATCAAACGACTGAACTTTCATTTTTATTTAAAATTCTCAGTCGTTTAAGTCCAGTAGCTTCAATGAATCATGTACTGCTGTCACTTGAAGTTCTTTTACCGAACTGATGTTCACTGTATATGTGGCAAATCATAGTCAATGCATCCATTATCAGAGGAAAAGTTACTTTTTAACACTTTTTCGCAGGTGGATAGCGAGGGTCATGTTTATTGAGCTTTTATCCCTTAATAAACTAAATCAACATTTCAAAATAGTTTTTTTGTGTGTGTGTTTGCTTGAATTATCCTTCTCAGATATGGATGTTTGTTTGATATGAGGCTGTTGTGATGAGATTCTTGAGTTTACTCCACTACAAAGCTTTTCAGGGAACTGCTAATAAGTTAGCTCTCCTTTAGCAATCTGCAGGCAAGAGGAAGTACGGGTTGCTTGTTGTTTAAAGAGCTAACGCAGACACACAGGAAAACCATTTTCAAACACACTTTGTCCAAAAGTCATTTTTTTAAAGTTTGGAAAGCAGGAGGTAGCAGCAGTTAGAAGCTGGAGTGGTAGCGCATGCACAAGCTGCACATGCTAATAGCTGAGGTTTGAACAGCAAATTGGGCCTGAGGCCTTTCTGCTGTGATGCAACAATGTCATAACAACACTGTGCTACTGTTTTATAGTTGACATAACCTTGCTGCCTAAAATGACTGCCTGCACTAGTTCTTAGTAAGTCAACATTCAGCTTTCTCACTGCTGTCTTGAAAAGGCCACAAACATGCTTCTGCTATTCATTACAGAATCAAATGCTGTTTTCTACAATTACTAATATTTTTGATAGCAGTTCAGTTGAATGCAAATTGAAATCATTTTAATCTTTTGGTTTTTTATCATTGTCAATTTTTCCATTAATGTGAAGACTCACTGGTGAGGACAAAAGAGATTTTATATTTCACACAATGCAAATGGGGAGCCATATCTAAGGACAACGTTTGTTAGACGTACTGAAAGTAATTTCTATGCAGATTTTGTAAAACAGGCTGTTTTTCTGACAAGTCATGAAAATGTGCCAAATCTGCATCCAATCCGGTGTCTGAGGCCAGAATCCCACCGACAGGGCAAAGGAAAACCCTGTGCACAATGAGCTAATGAAATCAAACATGCGGTGCAGTTTTGCATGTTAATGCTGGCAGTGGGTGTCAATAGCATTTAAAGATGTCAGCAGGTGGATAGCGAGATGGATGGCCCTCTGCCTGCCTTTCACTTCCCACCCCAAGGAAGTTAAACAGCATCTGCCTTAAATAGAAAACTTCAATATCTATTTAGGAAAAGGGAAAGAAGAGTGTTGGGGAGATGTAGGCAGGAGAGCTGAACGAGAGAGCAACACAAAGGGGCAAAAAAGAATCAAGACAAAGAAGGAGGGAAAAGAGAGAGTTAAAATAAGGCAATAACTCCCCGACCTCAAGTGCATATTGACGCCGTTGTCATTTGTTAATCAATAGAAGTTGATAGAAGCCGGCTATACATTTAATAGCATGAGAGATTGTCAAACCTGCAGCAAAATTAAGGGACGACTAAGAGCGCAGTCTGCTCTCCATTCTATCAATTTACAGCCTCGATGAATACAGCAGTGATAACAGACACATGACTTTGAATGCCACAGTTAAACTTTGTTACTTCATATTTGTTTACACATCTTTATTACTAGTAATTTGTACTTTTTAAAGCTTTTTTGCTGCTTGTGAGGGATCAGGTTTTGTTTGCACATGCTCAGTTTGTGCTTCAGAGCAACAAACAATGCAAAACGTGAGCGCAAGTATTTTATTAAAACGAATCGAATGAGCTTTAATGGAGACAAAAAAAACTAAAATTATAACTAAACTTGAATAAATTCAAACATCAAAACAACATAAGAAAGCCACTATTTTTGAAGAAATGTTATTAAAAACTGGATAAAGTGCTTTTGACTGTCTCCAAATGTCTGCATGTGTGCATGTGTGTGTGTGTGTGTGTGTGTGCCTGTGTGCATATGTGTGTGTTTCTATGTGAAACTTGCCCCCATTATGCTTCTTCTTCATTAATAACGGTGATGCCTTTTAATTTCTTTAGCCGGGCCTAAATTAAATGTGTCACCTTCCAGAATGAATAGTCTAGTCTGGATCTCACATGTCCTCTCTACCTCTCTCTTTTTCTGTCTGTTCCTGCCATATTTACACAAACAGCCTGGCGCAAAGGGAATAATTTACAGGATAAATAAAGCATTGCTCCAAATAGTTATAAGTCAAATAAATTAGTCATAAATTTAATCCACTCAATTTTATGGCTTTGAGATTCATGAGCCGTGTAGCTGCAGAAATATATGTTCATCATGAACTTTATCTTGATATTAGGAAGGTAAAGGCAATGAGATGCACGGTAATCAATGGTGTGGTAGTATATCTACTGAATGCCTCTTCTTCAATAAAGTATTCTTGCTCCAAATAAATGTAAAGTTAATAAATCAAGCATGGTATGTGCTGGTTAATTTATGGGGTCTTTTACATCGGCATCTATGAAGATGAGATCATAATAAGATGACAGGAAGATAAGATGACATATTAGTAAGCCACAAGCTTACTAATATGCTAAGTACGGTTTTTTGTCATTCAACAGGATTATAAAAAAGGCTTTTTTAGAACCAATTGTGGCCCAACATGTTTAATTTAAACAGGAAAAAGGGAGAATAATGAGCAAGAATAATTCATGTAAACAGCAACAGGTAATAACAAAAATGACGTATAACTCGAAATTTTTATATCATTAATAAACACCAAGACTAGGCAAATTACTGCCAAGTTTGTAGAAATCAATAAGCTGCAGTGAATTATATTTATATTCAGAAACCGTCTCATATCCGTCTTGTTTACATTGATTAGTCTTATATTTATTGAAAAATTAACCTGATAGAGGAGTCATTTTTATCAGTGAGCCAATCACATGTCACAGTAAAGAGGAGATTCTGTTGTCATTGCAAATGTGTTTATTTTCAGAATCAACAATCAAATACAAATGATGCAAAACGTCAGAATTAAACAGAATGAGGATTTCACTAATCAAAATGTCTCTCTTTCTCTCTTAAGTTTTAAAGAAATGGACGTCCGTTTAAGGTAGAGCGGCATGGCAAATTTTCAGCTACAGTTTTAAAAGAAGGACAAAAGAATTCAAATGAGAAGCTTTGAGTCCGTCAGTTTCTTGCTCAGAATTGTCGCCGTGCGAGTGCAAAATTTGTGTGTCAAATAGCCGTTGACTTCCTTTGAGCCAGGACCAGCGTCCGGTTCTGCTCTGGGGTCCATCGGCTCTCGGTTCTTTCTGTGACTGTGAGCCTCAGTTAAAAAAGCAGATCTGTCGAAGCAGGGAGGTCACACTGAGGCTGGACCAGATTGTCAAATCTCAGAAATTCCTCATGTGGGATTGTTGCAATTACCTTTTTCCAGGTTCAAAATGAAATTTTAAGAGTATAGTTCTCTCAAAGTTTTATTAGAGAAAAAAAAACGTTGAAGATTTTTTTTTTCTTTTCACAGAAGTAGAGTAATTAGTGAAAGCGTACAGTGCAGGACAGCAGGTAAAAATCCTGAAAGAGCATTTTTTATTTTTGAATATCTGTTAATTGCTCAAAGGAGAGAGCACTGAGCAAATGAAGGCGTATTTACAAAACATTATGACTAAGTCGTATACGGTGAAGAACATTATCCAGGGTCATAACTTGTGTGACCTCTAAAGGATCGATGGAAGACAGCATCTATTATTGTGAAAGATTCAAACTTACTTTTATAATCTCTATACCTCACAAAACATGTAGTAGTTGGCCCACTTATTTTCACCTTTTCTTTTCAGGAGAATTAATTTGTCTCTCTTCCTCTCTGTCTCCGTTTCTCTCTTTCTCAAGCCATGACGGGTCTGATAACTTTGTCCTATTTTTTCTTGTTTTTTTCGTGCCTCCTACTGATGGCCGTACCTCCGCTCTCTCCCCCTTTCCACTTCACCCTCCTCCTCTCTCACTCCAGTTCTGCTCCCCCTGTGCTTGTTGTGTCTCCTGGGCCCTGACCTCCCGCTGTAACCCCACGGAGCCACAATGACTTTGGTGCACAATACAGTCTGCTTGGTAGAAGTCAGTGCAGAGGCTGCAGATATGAGCTGCAAACTTTTTCTCTCTTGTCAGCATAAAAGTGTTTGTGGGGGGGGTTGTGAGGGGTGAATATATCCTGTTGCATGCAAGTCCTCCTTCTCCCTCAGAGTGTGTGTGCGTGCGTTGGTGTGTGTGCACGCACGTATATGGTGGATCCTGTTGCATGGTAGTCCTCTATCAGTGTCTGCCTCCTGATCCAATTGATTGTTCTGGGTAAATTAGGACTGAGCGCTGGTGATGGGGACAGGAGTGACTTACACACTTCACCCCGTCCTTGTCCTCCACCCTGTTTCCCTTCTTTCTCTCTGTGTACCTCTGTACTCTTATTGTTTCCATATGTATGTATTCAAACATTTGCTTATTTACTTATTTATTCCTTCTGTAACTTAACATTATGTCTGCTCTGCATGCTCCACCCTGTTGCCTTTCATTATCTTCTGTCAAATAATATTCAGGCCAGATTGTCGAAAGAAACTTTTCAAGACCAAAATACTGAGTTTATTCAAGTTGGGGGCAGAATAGCTGTTAAAAAATATGATGTGTAATTAAGTAGGGCTCTATGCAAATAGTTTTTGACTTTAGCACTTTCTCGTGTAATCTAAAGATGACTTGACCTGAGAGCCACTGTGAAGTTTATTGTTTCATACAGTAACTGGTTGCTGTATTTTGTTTTATGTAAACCACTTTGAACTGCCTGTTGCTGGAATGTGCTTAACAAATAAGCTTTACTTCACCCTGGACAGAAAGAATAGGGAAAATTTGTTGAACAATCAGATTTAGACCATGTAAATAGCACAAAATACTTTTTTACAAGCAATCTAATCTAACTTTTTTTTTCATGTTATGAGCAATTGTAAATGTTGGAACAAAACCGCTAATGTATTTTTAGTATACAATAATATACAATATTACAGTATACAACAGTGGCGCAGTTGGTAGAGCTGTTGCCTTGCAGCAAAAAGGTTCTGGGTTCGATTCCCAGCCCTGGTCTTTCTGCATGGAGTTTTCATGTTCTCCCTGTGCATGCATGGGTTTTCCCCTGGTTCTCCGGTTTCCTCCCACAGCCAAAAACATGATTGAAAGGTCAGGTTAATTGGTGTCTCCAAATTGTCCCTAGGTGTGAGTGTGTGTGTGTCTGTGTGTGCATGGTTGTTTGTCCTGTGTGTCTCTGTGTTGCCCTGCGACAGACAGGTGACCTTTCCAGGGTGACCCTGCCTCTCGCCCGGAACGTTAGGTGGAGAGGCACCAGCAACCTTTCCAAGCCCACCAAGGGATAAGGGTGTTAGAAAATGGATGGATGGAATAAGTGAGGCAAAAAACATTTAGATGTAAAGACAGAGTGATTGGACATGATCATTATAAAATGATAAATCCCTATACAATGTCAGTAGCTACATATTCTTACCTCTTTCAGCTTATGGCTCTGCTTTCACTACTTTTTGACATTTAGAACCCCGAGGGAACATGTATTGGAATACATGTACATCCAGTGTTGTGCATTACGTTGTGTGACTCCACAGTATTAGTGTGAGAGTTATAAAAACTCCGATGTGATCAATTTTTACTTTGGAGGAAAACATACACATTGTGCACAAAAGCATTCAATGTATGTTGAAGGTAAGAGTTTCAGGCTTTCTCAGTTTCACATTTCTTACTTTAGTCACATTTCTTACATTAAGGAAAAGTGAAATGTATAAAACTGTAGAAGTACAGCAGAACCAACACAATTTGAAAGAATAAAAAGCAGCCAAGGCAGAGCTCACTCCTTAACTAAAACTAACCTGATTGATCCCCATGTGTGAAAAGCTACAGCTGATGCATTGCATTTCCATTGTAAATCAATTGCTCTTTCTTCATCAGTGCATTAGTAACGTGGCTTTCTCGGAGCCTTGGGGCAGCACACTCCTAGATCAAACACAACTAATGACTGTTTCAGTAATAGCATTGGCATTTTCAGTTTATGTAAAAAAAATAAAAAATAAATCATGTAAGTCAGTAAGACAAGTTGATTATCTAATTTTTCCCCCCCAAAAAACTAAAGAACCAGGGGTGCTGGGAGGCTACACCATGTGTTTGATTCCTGTTCTTGGGTCTTCTTGAGTCTTTCCCTACTTACTGTACAATAAAGACCACTAGAGTCTAAAAAAAGAAAAATTGAAAAATAAAGAACATAAAAATACTCTCTGACTGACCCCAGTATCTTAACTATCCACAGGAGTGCGCTCTTCTGGACTGTGGTGTCAGATGTTTTTACAGGGGCTCCGTCTCTCCAGTATGGGTCACTGCACCTGTGGTATTTCTCCTCTCTTTTCTTTTCCTTTTCCTGATGTTTCTATCATTTGGCCACATCAATTCAACAGCTGTCCTCTGCTGCTTACTAATGATCACAACATTTGGTTACATTACTGTCTTATCTGTTTTTGTGTTTTGACGTCCCACAGAATCTCAAAGAGAATCTCATACGAGTTGGGTAGCTGCTTCTAGTGGTCTCACTTAAGACCAACAGTAGATGATGATATCTGGGAGGATCCAAACTCTCTTTACCTGCATCAAAGTCTGACACCCTCCCAGCTGACCTTTCCAGTGGCCTGATACAACTGGTGATACCGTATAAAATTAGGGGGGAAAGAAAATATTTATTATTCCATGTGAAACTCCTATACAAAAACAAGTTTTTTGGTAAATTACATATTTCATGACCACATGACAGTGAAGACATTTGGTCGATTTTGTTTTATGACAGTAGTTGTAAAAGAATTTGTTTGTGCTCAGCTCTCAACACAGTATTTTTGCTTGGTACTATTTAGTTTCCCATTATGTACCAATTCAAGTGCAGCCTATGTGTGTAGAATTTATTCTTTCCTTTTAAAATGAGTGGATGTGAGTTGCAGTCGGCTGAGCTCAATAGTCCAGAAAGGAGTTTAAGATTCAAAATTAGATTTATTTATTTTCCATAAAGAGGATAAAGCATGTTAATCAACATGAATACCAAGATTGCTAGCAACATTGACATTGCTGCTTGTATTGTCTTCCTTTTTTGTCTTTGCCATTCACCAATTATTAGATTAAATGAACTTAACCTTAATGTTATCAGGTTTTTCTCCTTCACCCTTTTAACACTTTAGCAACATTTGGAGAATAAAAGTGGTTTTCTCCATTTGGTCTAGCTGCTGTTTCTCTGAGGTGTTCTCACTTAATCTCAAGACTTGGGGGGAAAAAAAATCAGATGCTTTCCTATTATGTTGTTATGTAAACCGTAGAACTGAGTGTGCTTTGTCCGTATCGTGATTCTGTGCACATAATTTCCTTATTAAACACAGTCCTTCTCCATAAACTGCTGAATTGGTAACGCTGTCAAAAAAGCAGCAAGCGCGTGTAGTTGGGAAACTGGACCCCCTGCTCCATGAATAGATGTTTGTTTCTGCTTTCTGGTTTTGTTTCTTTATGGATCTGTCCCACTGGGACCATTTTTCTGAAAAGACAGTTACAATTAAGGTAACTCTTTTTTGGATTTCTCTCCACATTTCACCACCAAGCAATCACTCTACATTTGTTATTCCCTTTGTAGTTTATTTATTTATTTATCTTCAATCTAATGTATGTGCTCTCTTTTCTTTTCTTTTTACAGCTGACTTAAAACATCTGTTTTACTTGTGTTTTTCTTCAGCAGCTGGACCCAAACCGGTGATCTGAAGTGGCACATTAGTTTGGTCTGTTTGCTCAACACTTCTCTCTCCCTCCTGTCCTCTGTCTCTCGCTTCCTCCTTCTTGTACTGTCCAGCACTTAGGGAAAAAAGAGAGGTCTGCTTCATGGCACAGTATGAGCTGCGCTTCTCAGCTGCAGACAAAAAGTAGAGTAGAGCTGAGGGAGAGAGAAAGGGAGAGAGGAAAACAAAATGAAAAAGGAAAGAGGGAAAAGGCAGCAACACACTTATATCTGCTGTCCTGCAAACAAGAGGCAAATGAGAGATTGTGGGTGTAAAGGAGAGTGTGCCAGAGTAGGAAGAGAGAGAGAAAAAGAGGATCTGAGAAAGCTGTGTCCTTGAGAATTGCATCACAACTCTTTGAAGAGAGCCTGGAGAAGGTGTGAGTACCCTGCATCTCAGTGGGACATGTGTGTTTCCCATGCTTCATGAACGTTAAAGCACAGTAGTGTGTGTGTCTGTGTGGAGGAGGCAGTGGGGGGGTGGGGTCTTGTGTGTGTACACACACGTGTGTAAAACATGCTGCTTGTACGCTGACCTGCCAAGCTCAGAGTGAAGCGGGTTTGGCTGCCGAACTTCTGCTATTGTCTGCCTGCCTAAGTGTTGCTGACAGGGGATTATGGCAAATACAAAACACCGTATGGACTAAGAACGACGGAGCCAAACTTCACAGACACGTGCATGCATGCATGAAGCTCCATGTTGAGAGCTTGGTTTGACTGCTTTTTCTAGTGTGTGCGAATATGTGCCTGCGTGTGCGTGTGTGTGTGTGTGCGTGTGTGTGCGTGTGTGTGTGTGTCTGAGGGTGTGTGCATGCGAGAGAGAGAGAGACAGAGAATCAGTTTTAGCATGCTTACGTATCTGGTCTATTTTTATTACAAAATATTCTTCTTGAATTTTCCAACTTATTTTGCTTTAGGGTTGAAAAAATATAACTATTACTGTTTTTCTTAAAAACAGTATTGGACCACCTGTCGGACAAAACAACCTGCATTTTCTTTCAAATGTATCCATTTCCCACTAACCTCTGTTTATTTGGGGGAGGGAGCTGTTAGAGATTTTTTGGTATTATCATTTTGTTATTACTTTATATTCAGTCTAATGTTAATCAACAATAGTTAATATAGATTATTGTTATTTTCAGTTTAAAGTGTTCTCTTTTTTTTTTGTGTATAAAGTGACTTGAAGGCCACGTCTGCCTGTTCATCTTCATGTGAAACAGTTAACTGTCTGTTTCCCAGACCTTAAATTACGCTTCCACAGGTGTCTTCTTATCAACCGGAATACTCCCAACCTTGGAAACTGCCTGTGTGCAGTAATAATTTATGT
>CAEGAF010078410.1:0-19371 GCA_903067075.1 Micropoecilia bifurca
AGTTTATCGATGGCATATATCTATATATATATATATATATATATATAGATATATGCCATCGATAAACTGAAGCTTTGTCTCACAAAGTGCTCTGGAGTAAATGAGGCATAACTAAACTATCTGTAAACCTCTTTTAATTATTTGATTTTCATGAACCCTTGGTGAGAGCAGCATGTGATTATCATTATCTCAAGTGATGAAGAAGAAACTGAATGATGCCAAAATAGGTTTGAGTCCAATATGTTTTTTTTTCTGTTTTTGTTCTTTTCAGTCAGATGGCTGAGCTGCTGTATTTTATGGAGAAGTTGAGAGGACTGATGAAAAAGTACAACCATGTAGTCCAGCGTTACCATGTTCAATATCTTGCGCAGTTTGATGCCTTGCTTCTCAATGACACCATACAGGTACAAAACAATAACCACAGGTCCAGGCATATTTTATAAATCTTCAGGCCAAAGCTGGGGAAAAGATAAGCATTCTGAATGAGGCATCTAGTTTTACATCCGAATTACATCAGCAACATTAATGATGACTCTTTGTTTTGTTTTTTTGTTTGTTTTGTTGCTATTTCAGAACATGTACGTTTGTCCAGAGGAGGAGTCGGTTCTTATGAGCTCGTTTGTCTCAACCCTTTCTGCTCTTTCTATTAAACAAGGTAATCCCCACAAAACATGTTCTAAGATGTGAAAATAACATAAGCAAGAACTTGGTCTATTTATATCAAAATTTTTTCTTTAAATAGTGGAAAAATGCTTAACTAAGGCAATTTATTTTAAAATGTAGCAGGCTGTATATCTACCATGTACCATATTTTTCGGACTATAAGCCGCTACATTTTTCCCACGCTTTGAACCATGGCGATTATGGCCCCAGTGCAGCTTTTCTGTGGATTTCTCTTCAACGGCCAGGGGGGGCTCTTTAGCAGGAAGTGAATCATTGGAAGTCAAAATTGGAAATCAAAGAAGATGGTGCTGATTTTCATTTAGAACAAGCACATGCTAGCAGCAGGCCCGACAGAGAAATGCTTTCAAACTCAAACCCCCTCATCATGGAAACCACACGAAGTTCATATAATGCCGTTTTTACCAGACCGATAGCGTGAACGAATCCATGGTTCAGCGTTGGAGACGGAGGGCTGCATACTTAATAGCAGATTTGTTAAGATTTACTATGTAAAACAGAGCAGCGGAGATACCAGCGGCTTATAGCCCAAAGAGGCTTATACGTTTCCAGGTTGTTGTTTTTTCTAAAAAAAAATGTGTGGCTGCAGCTTATAGTGAGGTACACTCTAATATGATTATTTCCGAAAACCTAAAAATAAAAACAGTAGCACAGTATTTATTTAAGCGCATTCCATAAGCTTTTACAATATCCTGGACCTGTGAGGAACAAATTTACTATTAATAACATATTCTACATAACATAATAACATATTCTATTAATATTTCATTTAATTTGACCTGACAAGATTTTTCTCTCAAATTTAAGAAGTATGTTGAACCAGGAGTCAGAGGAATATTATCTAAATCAATAATATTACTGCTTGTAATGATGCATCACCTTAAACTATAGTACCTATTAAAACTATTCTCCCCCTTTGAGGTTGTGCTCTTTTTTGCTGTTACAAATCAAGCAAGATCAATAATAATTACTTAAAAAAACTTTAATGAAAACGGGAAAACTGATTTCTACAAAAACAATAACTTTAATTTTAAACAATTGACATAAAATAAGTGATTGCATAAACATTCACAAGCTACTTTAAAAAAGTGTGTTTTATGACATATATTTGAATATATTTTTCTATGCAGTGGACAACAAAGAGGAGTTTGATTTCACAGGACTGCGAATGGACTGGCTAAGACTACAGGTTTCCCTTTTTATGTGCTTTTTCAGATGTATTTAAAAAAAATAAAACAGAGTAAAGGGTACATTTGTCTAATAAGCATGGCTTGTAATTTGACTTCAGGCTTATACGAGTGTAAACAAGGCACCTCTTCCACTGAAAGACTATCCTGACTTGGCTAAAGTGATGAACATGATCCAGTTTCACACCAGGATGGTGGACAGTGTGGAAGAAATGCTCTGTGAAACTTCAGACCTCTCCATATTGTGGTCGGTCTCTGCTCTATGTTCTTCTGCTTTGAGTTTTCTTCCATTTCCTGCATATTCAAAGGGGATATTCATTATTTTTCCCCAGCTTCTATCCTCGTGTCTTTGAGAAGATGTTCACTCAGAGCAGTGAGGAGATGACCATGAAGCGGTACCTCATGTCCTTCCCTTCTGTCTGCTCTCACTTCAGTCAATGTGGACACCCACTCTGCCCAGAAGAGGTCAGTATTCTGCCATCTGTTTGAAATTACATGCTGGACAACAGTTGGGACCATAAATTACACTTCATATGAAGGTTTATTAACCACCCCGACTCTGGTAAAAAAAATATAACATTAAAACTAAAATACATATATTTGTTGTGAATTTTGTATTTTCAGTCAACTTTTTTAACTTTTTTTTTCTTCAGAGAACATATCTGTGAGGGATCATTAAATAATGAGAAAAAGCATTTATAGCCTTCTGTTTTTGCGAAACCAAACTCGTTTGTCTGTGTTTTTTTCGTGCAGACAGCGATACTGGAGAAGCGAAGTCTGCGCCTGTGTGTGAACTTCTTGGAGCAGATAGCAAAGCAGACGGGCGGTGTTGTGTTGGAGATATGTGCTGAACAGCGCAATCTCAATGACCAGGTGGAGTCCGAGTCTATTTCAGCTTTCAGAAAACTAATTATTCAGAAGAGTGTGTTTCTGCCAAAGTCTACATCCACACATAATCGAACTAACCACAACTTGGCATGTGTGTGTTTAGCTGGAGGCAGAGAGTAAACCTTGGAATTTCCAAGCAGATAAGGGAATTTTCTAATTCCCTGCGATGTTAAGATAGCACATTTCCAGTTATTTTTTTTTCCAGGAGTGTGAAAAAAACATGCTGAATGTTCTTTAGTATCAGGTTTAATTCCTCTACCTTATCTTTCTTCTTATTTCTCCCTCCTTTTCTCCTTCTTTTCCCCCATTTACATCATGAATAAGTTGCTGCCTAAGCACTGTGCTGAGTCCATCAGTGCTGCTCGCTACAGAAAGCAGAAGAAACCTTTGCCAAAGAAAGGAGAGGTTCAAAAAGAAAAACCAGGTGCTGAGAGCCTGAGAAAAGACCGGAGTGTGACCACCAAGTGAGCTTTTACTACGTTTTCCTTCTAATAATAACTTTCCTGCCATTTTTCCACTGTGTGGCTCTTTAAAAACATTATAACCTAGCAGAAATTTGAGGTGGTGGAGGTCTGATTTCCAGGAATGTACAGCATAATCAACCCAGTCAAAGAGATAAACTACTTCTGCAATACAAAGTTAGCTTGATGCAGTTTCACTTTGTAGAAAGGTTTTACCTTTATAAAAATAGAACCATAAATAAAATAGACATTTTAAAAAAGTAGTACTATGTTTCTCAGTTATTTAAATATTTGTTGCTAATGAAAAATAGGCAATACAGACATTTCAGTCTCTATTGACATTTGTTAAAATGTGAACTTTTTCTCCCAAATCCTTTATAAACCCTTGAAACAGAATAGAATAGAGTAGAACATTATGAAACGTTATGTGTGGATTCTTTTGTTTTTCTTGTCCTTTCTTCTGTGGCCAAACAATGTTGAAAAAAGTTCAAAATATTATCATTACAATCATTTTACATTTTAGAAAGAGATGATTGAATTTTGTTTAAAACCTTTCAAAGCACTGACTTTTTTCTTTTTTACTAATCTCCCAGATAAAAAGCTACAAATCTGATAGTGATTTTAGCCATCCTCAGTGTTCAGTCATATTATTTCACAGTGAAAAATCAACCCCAGGACTCACCTACACCATACTGATTAGACATGCCGATGTCTCTGAAAAGTTGTTTAGGGGGAAACTAATTCATAATTTTTACTTTTAAAAAAGTGCTCAAGTCTCAACCTGCTAATTTGCCTGAAAAACTCTTTTGATGACACTTATGAGCATAAGAAGTATAACGGCTCAGTCATGAAGAATCAAACATTGTAATAAACTCTACCACCTTGTTTTGTTGAATAT
Source organism: Micropoecilia bifurca (assembly GCA_903067075.1). Classification (NCBI taxonomy): domain Eukaryota; kingdom Metazoa; phylum Chordata; class Actinopteri; order Cyprinodontiformes; family Poeciliidae; genus Micropoecilia; species Micropoecilia bifurca. The sequence goes on from CAEGAF010078410.1 coordinate 4,116, forward strand.
GTTAGATTTAAGATGTGTTTAGACATTTTCAAAAAAATTGTTACTTCTTATGGTGTCATTTCTGCAATTACCTAAAAGACATAACATGCTTTTAACTTTACAACCCTTCACATTGATTTAGAAGAGGTTACCAGCTTTTTAAAGTTAGAAAGAAAACCCCTCAGCCTGCTATATACAAATGTACTGTACAAATTTACTGGCGGTGTGTTTTATTTTACTGTTTTTATAGTTTGATCCCCTTTCTGTTTATATTTAACCACAACCTAAGTGAGAAATTGAAACCTGTTTTTGTTCTCTCCTCTCTACTCAGTTGGAAAACATGCTCTCAGTTCTCTGTTTATTACCTTATTTGTGTGTGTGACAGAACATCAAAGCTGAAGTCATTGTTAAAATACTTCTCCTAACCTCCTTGAGAATTGAAATGTCCCCCCTGTGTCTCTCTGTCTCCTAGCATGGACAAGTTGCACATGATGCTGACAGAGCTGTGCTCCTCCTACAGTCTCAGCGCAGACATTATGGTCTTTGAACATGTTGTCGTTCCAACAGAGTTCCTCCTTTCCCATCTGGAGATGCGTCTGACAGAGTAAGACTAAAACCTATGAGAGTAAAGTGACCTAATAAATCTTAAAAATGGATATAATGTGCTGGAAGTAATTGAGAAGTGATACGTTGTCCACTGAGCTCCCTTACTTAAGTCTTCCACATAACGAAATAATCTTCAATATAAATGACTGTTGTAAGTATATACACAAAAAAAATAAAATTTCTTGTGGTTCATAGCAGGATGTGACGTGATGCCCTTAAACTATTAATCATGTTTCACATCACTCTTTTAAAGCTATTAACATTTTTTTATTTGTACTAATTCTTTTCTTTCATTCATCTCCAAATAATCTGTCATTATGGGAAAAAGCTTTTCCTGAGCACAGTGATGAAGTCTGGTTTACTTTCTCTTCCTTCATGTTAAGCTGTGTTGAACACACCTAAAAATCTAAGCAGAGATCCCTGATGTCATTTCTTGGCTCTTCCTGTTTAGGTTCTAGCCGTTTGTTTAAGCTTTTGGTCCCAGGGTGACTTAATGATTCTCTGAATATGTTCTGTTTTGTCTCTATGTCAGAGTCGATGACTATCTTCCTTGTCACACCAAAGTTGATTCCCTTGAGTAGCAGCATTCTTCCAGTGAATGGTCTTCGTGGCTCAAGCTATAAATAAAATAAGTGAGAGAAAGTGAGAGAAAGCCAGGTCTTAACGAAGAAGTAAACTAATTTTCCTCAAGTGAAGCCCTGAAGCCCCAGACTCATTGACTTTCTCCGCCAAGCCACCATGGCTCGTTTAACCACTTTTAAGATCCCATCTGAGAACCACTGGCAAGCTGACAAGTGACAATGTTTAAACATGTTTCTCCAGAATCATCATCAAGATGACCAATTACAACCAGACCACCCAGGAGATAACACGTCCCTCTGACCTGCTGGCAGGGATAAGGTCCTACACAGCCAGCTTGCACAGCCTTGCAGGCTACGTCAACGTGGACGTCACCCGGCTGGTGAAGAGTGTGCTGCTGCAGCAGACACAGCCGCTGGACTCCCACGGAGGACCCACGGTTACACACTACTACACAACGTGGTGGGTGTGCAGCTTCTTACAAAACTGTTCATAACCCTTGGTATTGTTATTTTACATCCATTCATAATATTTCAATGGGGTTTTATTTGCCTGTTCAACACAAAGTAGTGCATAAATGAAAGGGAAAGGATACATACTTTACAATGCTTTTTCATAAAAATACAACTGAAAGGTGCAGCATGCACATTAATTGAGCTCCCTTTACTCACATACCTCTAAACAAAATCCATTGCTTCAAATAGCCTTAAGAAGACATCTGATTAGTAAAGTACAAGGTCTAATTGGATTTATTTCATGGCAATATAAATCCTGGCCTGCCTATTGCCTTCCTACGCAATCCTGCTCTCCTCTCGTTTCTTTTCGGTGCTTCGTCTGGGTTTTCTCCCAGTGAATTTCAACTGAGCCAATCATCAAACAAGAGAAGTTATGAAAGATGACGTGGATTTTACAATTGTAGTCTGCCTTTAGTTTTAGCAATGGCAGCGGAGGAAGTGAACAAAGCCTTTCAGTCCATGTTGCCTACACTACTAAATACTGCATTAGCATTAATATCTACCTCATTCTGCTCTGTATTCCTCTTCTTGAAGTGATTGTTTACAGTGCAGGCAATTTTCCAGTGAGCTTCATAATGTCCAACTGGCGTATTATATACATAACCGCTGCACAGTGTTGGAGGCTGTGAAGATGGGAAAAGACCCTAAACATTCAGCCAGAACTTCAACAGAATGGTTTAAAGTTTAGATCAAAGCATAGTCAAGTATTAGATTGACCCAATCAAAGGTCACATCTGTTTACAACTGAGCATTGGTGCCAAGACTGACAAAGTTTGATCTTTTCTGCAAAGAAAAAACGACTATTTCAGTCTCACTGTGTGAATCCTTAAAGAAATACCCAAAAGGCTCGCAGCTGTAACTGCATCAAAAAGTGGCTCTAAGGAAAAGATTTATTACAGAAATAAATCTTTTCCTTCTTTTCACCCCAATTCTACAAAGTATTGACTCAGGGCAGCTGAATATAAGTGAAAACTACGTTTCTGAGATTTTGCTTGTAAACAAATCTTGTAACGTTTCTTTGAGTTTTGTGCTACTCTGTGTTTGTCTATCACATATAAACCCCATTAAAACAAATGCATGTTTGAGGCTGTAACATCACAGAGTAAAACATTTTTCAAGGGAAATGAAAACTTTGCAAGGCTCTGTAAGTGCACTCCATAATAAATATGAAGTGGATTCAAATAAATATGAAGTGTGGCCTTAAAGCTTCTCTACCTCGTTATCTTATCTTCTGAGTCATCCCGGGAAGTGATCTTTTAATTAACGTCTTCATTTCAACCTGTCTTGTAAAGATTAAAGGCATTTCCTGCTTTCTTATGTTTTGTTTTCCACACTTCAGGTATCTGGAGGCTCTTTTACGTCAAGCGAGTAGTTCCTTGATCGTCCACTGTCCTACGATGCAGTGCTTCGTCAGCCAAAACGCCGACAATGAACTAAGCTTCAGAGGAGAGGAGTTCTCAGACGTATCAGGTCAGACCCTAAAGTTTTAATGACGTACAAATATGAAATATTAATCTACTGCCAGTAAAGACCCAAATAGAATATTTTCTGGCAACACATTTCAATAGTTTTTCTTGTCAGTTTTTATTAAAACTGACAAGAAGGAAACTTTCTACCACATATTTCCAGTTTAGCTTTTACAAGAAACCTGACATTCAGTCCATTAGTAGATCAGACAAAAACCTAAAGTTAAAAGACAAAAATGTTCTGCAAGGTTAGTGAACATCATCACAGCGATGATTCTTGCCTGCAGTACTTCTGCCCTGAGGGATCCCTTTCGTCTGATCTCCAGCCCAATAATCCTCACACGAGCAAACTGGAACCCTTTTCCCAGACTAACATCAAAACTGTATATTTTCAATGTGTAAATATTATCAGTTGAAAAATATTAACCTATTCAAGTCTATTTTTATTTATTTAACTCATAATTTAAAAGGCAACCCTTTCACTTATATCCTTAAAGGGGATATATTACAAAAAATACACTTTTTTCCCTTTTTTTACTTCCATTTGGGTCTCTACTGCTTCTAGAAACAGTCCAAATGTTTTTTTGGTGTCTGGAAAACAAGCTATTTCAAAAACTTCCCAATTATATCCCCACACTGTCAAAGCACTGTCAAAGGACAGTGCCAAACAAGCAGCAGCAGAATTGGATTACTGGTTTTATCACTGTCTTGCTGTACAACAACTTCTGAAAATGGCAAATGTTTTGTTGTTGATTTACCAGTCAGAAACCAAATTATCTGCTTCTGGGTCTGACTCAGAGTCAAGGACGTTCTGTTGTTCAAATGTGCTTCTGTTTGCAGCCATTTTCATGGGCAAGTTCAAGGTTGAGTCAGGGGGTGAGGCCAACAGCTTATTTGCATAGAAAAGGCCCTAAAACAGCTCATTCTCAAAGGAGCTCAACATAGGCAGAACCTCATGGCCCAAATTATATGAGAATGATTTTATGCAAAAAAATGTAATAGACAAGTTATAATAGATCACCAGAACATTGTGTTATTATTAGTGGGTGCATGGCCTTCTTACACTTTATTTTTTTTTTTTCAATTAAACCATTCGAAAACAACAAAATGAGCACAAGAATGATTTTTTGTCTTTTTAATAGTTATTTAATTAGGAAAGAAACATTCTGTTCAGTTATCATAATCCCACAGGTTCCAGAAATGACTCACAGTCTGCAAAAGACAAAACTTCAGATGTCTGTCAATAGTGTGCATGTAAAACGAGCTCTGTTGCTCAAGAGGATGTGGAGTTTGCAATTGTGTTGGTGTGCATTGGTTTCTTTCTTACCGCTCGTCAACTTATCCTGACATTGCCTGGTTTACATAAACGTCATTGCCTATTATTTGCCATCCTCCTCTGGCCCTTCCACATAACTACAATAGCATCACTTGTGTCTCTCCTCCACACAGCTTCTCATTCCACCTCCACATTACCTCAAAGCAGTGGTTGAGCTTCCCATGAAGGCTGTATTCAATCTACTACACACACATTTTAATGTTTACACTGGCAAGCTTGAACATTGCACATGCATCACAAGGACGCCTCTGTGCTTCGGTTATCGCCTCCACACATTGTCATTCCTGCTCTCTATATTTACTCTTCCTCCCTGTCCAGTCCATTACCCTCTGTATTATGTTGGCGTTGATTCTCAGTTATTTAGGACATAGCAATCCTGAGAGACACATATGAAGGCAACTGCTCTTCTCTTGATACCTTGAAAATGTTTCACCTCTTGTCCTTCTTCTTCGGTTCAGTTATGAATCTTAGATTTCAGAACAGTCACACTGATTAAGCAATAAAGGTCACTAACGTCACTAATGAGGCCACATGAGACTGTGGCCCTGCCCTCTATTCATTTCCTTTTAAGTGTTGTTAACTCAGATGATTCTAACGAGTTTCCAACACTGCCAGCATGTGCACTGTTTGGAGACACTTGAGACACGTGACTGTTTTGGTCACGTGTCTCAAGGTGTGAGTTTTTGTGAAACAGCCTGGGGAGACGAGTTAAAGCTGCTCTGTAGATGTTAAAAATGTGGAACTTTAGGTCATCGTGTTTGGTCATTATTCTTCCACTCCTCTCTCAAACCAATCTGTCTTCTCTGTCCAAATGTTTGTTCAAGTGATTGCCCTCTGTCCTTGAGATGTAGATACATTCCTGAACCTTGACCTGATGAGTTCAAGAGTTGCACTATCATCTTGTATAGCTGTGTTTTGTATATCCAATACAGAGGGCTCAACATTATTCTCCAAACTGGACTGTATATACCACACCACTGACCTTGCGTTTGTTTTGTCCCTAAGGATGAAGTAGTCTCTGTCTGAAAGTGTTACCAAGATTTAAAACGTACCAAAATATTGTGTTTAGAAAAAAACATTCTTAGTTTCTCAGACATTCCTGCCACATATCATATGCTAATGTTCTTCTGCCTGCTCTTCTTCCTTCTAAGCTGGCCTGTTTTCTTGAACTACTGAATGCTTGAACATGTGCATTTGCTTTCTTGATTGTGATTGTATTTTCTTTTTCTGTTCCTCTTTGTGAGTACCTGACATCCATATATTTAAACCCATGACTAAATGATGTTCCATCATATGTGCTTTGCTTTTCTCTTCCTCTATGTAGAAATTAGTCATAATAGGTGAAACTAGTAGTAGCACATCGAATCTAAACCACACATGTACCAACCTATGTTTATTCACATGTTTGGCTTGGTGAAAAGCATAAGAGCTGCAGTTTTCTCAGTTCATTGATTAAGCTCCACTTCCTGATCAAATTTACTGTGTGCCAGGTGAGACTGGGAGTCAAGCTCCTTATTGAATTCATGTGAAAACAGCACACTAGAAAACAGTGTCACTTTACTGGAGTTGTAGTGCAGTAAGTCAACCTTTGTTCCAGCATCTTTGAACAGCGAAATTGTTAACTTAATCGATTATTTTCTGCAGAGTTACAGGCCCTGGCAGAACTTATTGGTCCATACGGCATGAAGTTTCTCGGGGAGAACCTGATGTGGCACATTACTTCTCAAGTCAGCGAGTTGAAGGTACAGTGTGACGTGAAATAAAGATAGTTAAGCTGAAAATATTTAGCTACAACAGAGTATTAGGGCCATTGTCGATGAATATAAAAATAATATTAGCCATCTAGGAATGTTTCCACCAAAAAACCTAAAATATTTTGAGATTTAGTTCAAATATATGCAAAAAAACATACGAATGTTGATGAAAGGCATAGATTTAAAATATTAAACTAAAGATATTCATTGACATTGTAAAGAAGGAATTTATTGAGGTTATGAACATTGTCATAAAAAGCAACAGAAGTCCTCTGAGATACAGGTGGTACATTTATGGGACGTGCATCCCAGAGTGTAAGTGGTAAAGCTGAACTCTTTTCCATTATCAGAATGGTATCTCTTGGGTGCAGACTCGTCTTTCTCAGGTGTGCATTCCTGTTAGAGGTGTTTGGAGAATCTGCATCCAACATTCAAACGTTTTTTAAAGCCTTCAAATCACAACTAAGACTTAATAACTATCAACATCTTTTTAAAAAGATAGGTCAATTCTCAAATGGTGCACTGTAGCTCCATATATTATCCAGTTATTTTGAAAAGACCTTCATAACATAAAGAATTGACTCTGCTAGTTTAGTACTGAGTGCTATGGTTACTCACAGTATCTGAGCTCCAATAATTTAGGCTTTTTTCTTTTTTTCTATGTGCACACACTTAAATCTTACATCAGTTGATCAAACTTACTTTGATCAGCTGCTCTGAAACGGAAAACTCTCATCATGCTCCATTTCAGAGGTAATCAGCTTAACGTTTTGTGCTACGCTGAGATTTTGTTAAACCTATTTTTTTCTAAGTCCTCTAAAATTTTACTTATATGGACAAATATGTGGTTGAGGATATGAGCTCAGAGAAAGTTAGTTCCCTCCTGACAGTCTGAGAGGGACTTAATTGAACTTCACTCAATGGAAAACTTTACTGATAATGATTTTTATCTCAATTCAATAAGCCAAACCTTTATGAACCTACAAGGTTTTTGCTAAATAATTGATTCTTACCTATAAGAGAACAGCTAATGCCGCTGTTCTGTGCAGAAAGCACCTTCTTCCCCTGGGATTGAAGCAGGGGATGCTGTTAAAGAGATCAGTCAAAACTTTTCATAACTTTTCATGCAACTTTTCATAACTCAAGCCTGAAGGTGGGGTTTTTCTCTCATATTTCGCTTTATTCCTCTCTGCCAGAAAATGGTGATTGAGAACATGGACATCCTGGTACAGATGAAAAACAACTTTGACAAGCCCGAGGAAATGATCACTCTAAAAAAGAGGCTGACAGGTGAGAAGTGGCTATGAGGGAGTAAGAGACAGACATGTGAAAATTGAGCTGAGAGACACCAAGAGGTCAGCTGAAAAGCAAGACAAAAAAGAGAAAAATATGAGAAGGATGTTCACAGGAACTTAAAAATAACTTATTTGAATGTGTGGTAAACACTTTTGCAAATTTTGTTTATACTCTTACTCGTATGTCACAGTTTTCCGGGTTAAATGATAAGCAAGTGATCAAATCAGATGTCTACCACTTGCATATTAATTAAAGCTGCTAAATGACACAAGTTGTTTCACATTCAGCCATACTGCTGCACCTCAAAGAGAGTGTGGCTAAATGTGGCTGCAAGCACTTTTCAGACTTACTGATGAGTTTTCTGTGCTCTTCCAGGAGGAGAAAATGTCCTGAAAAGGATGACCATCATCGGAGTGATCCTCTCATTCAGATCCATGGCAATGAACTGCCTGAAAGATGTAACGTTTTTCTATCATAAAACTGATGTTAGAAATGTACCTAGAATACTACTAAAAGGATTTAATATAAATGTTCACACTTGGATACAAATTAGCTATAAGACATAATCCCTGAACATCTATTACATGTTACATCAAAAATTGGACTTCTGTAAATGTCAAAAATGAAAAATTTTAAACATTTTTCAACTGACATTATCACATTATGAAGATTTTATCTTTGTTGTTTTTATCAGAATAACCACATAGCTTAAGTAACCATAAAGGCATTGTGGGTTACCATAGCCACGTCACACCAACAAAGTTTGAGGTGCAGCCTTTGCTGTGCATGTCTTTCTGTGTGCATGTTTTCCTCATCTTTTCAGTACATTTGGTTTCTTTTGGAACATCAATTTAAATAAATTTGTCTATGTGAACAGGCAAGCATAGTTTTAAATAAACAACTACTATGTTTGATGCTGCAAGAAAATGTATGGCCACTCACATAGTTTTTCTGTTCTGGCTGTCTAAACCTAGGTGGTTGTATGTGAATAAGGAACTGGCCTGTTACTTTAACTGCCTTTACAGTCAAGTATTTGCATTTTTGTGCAGTAATTTGCCCTACTTTTATTTGCAAAATTGTTTTAATACAGTCACAGTGGAGGATTTTTGAGGATGAACAGTTTGTTTAAGGTCCTCCCACACTTAAAAACTTAATAAGATTTAAGTTGAGATTTTAACAAGGCCACTCCAAAACTTCATTGTTTTTTGGTTTGTTTTGAGCTGCTTAGAGCTGGACTGCTGCATGAGCCTTAGATTATAAGGCTCATTCGTCTCCAGGACCCCACTCATCCCTCACCTCTACCACCCATAAAGGTGTCAACCGGGGGGGTTGTTGCGAAATGTGAGATGGGTCTTTGTGGGGTTTTTTTTTGTCAGTAGTGGTTTTTGCCTAGGAACCTTTCCATGGAGGCCAATGTTACCTGAGCTCTTTTATATCGTAGAATTATGAACAAGTAAAAGTAAAAGTTTGTATATGACCTTCTGGAGGGTTGTCAGTGGACTCTTCTAGTAATTTTGGTGAAACAATTGCTCATGTATAGATTTGCAGGAGCAATTCTCCTATGTACAATGACTCTCACTTTATATCATAGTAGCTTCAAAAGCTTTAAATTGCTGTGTAACTGTCTCTAAACTAATAGATGCCTTTGAATGATTCTTATTTGCCTTTAATTTCTTTTGATCAAGTCATAATTTGCTGCTTTTTCAATGTCTATTTGCCTACTTCATGTTGTCAACCAGATTTTGTTAAAGTGATTTCTTGATTCTCCAGGTTACTACACCTTTAACAATGGTTATTCAAAATGTAGTCAAACACAGTTCAAAATGTGACAGAGAGAAAACTGAAGAGTTCTTTACTTAGTCCTAGTACTTTCTTGCCACATTGTAATAAGATTTTACTTCCTGAATGAGCTACATAGATATTGCATACACTACATTTATGCAGTTGTCTTCTATGATTACACAATTATGTAACCTATATACATTGTAACCATATTGTGATGTTGTAATCTAGATGCTGCGGAAACATTGTCCGTACCTGATGGCACCCATTGAATGTCTGAGGGACTTCATCTCCCTTGAAACAGATATCAAGGTAATAACTCCTGTATTCAAGTTGGCTGGATTTTTAAAAAGGTGTTCATAAGTAAAGAGACGCAACAAGGAGTACAGATTCTTAAATGTTTAATCTAAACTAATTGAACATATTTTAAAAGCTTGATTTTAAGTTTCTTCCTTAGAGCCACAATGGAAGTGAGATGTATTTTTGCAGAACGTAGTGTGGATATGATGCAATGTGCATCTAACTAATGGATTATTTTTAACACCAAATTTGAGTTTGGAAGCCTGAGAGGAACGAGATGTATCAGTTCTTCAGTACCCACCAAACTGAATTCCTGATTTCCCTCCGGGACAATCTTCGTGACTGTGACTCATGAACTCTCCTGCCCCCTACTTACGTCTGCCTTCTGAGTGAGGCATGACAGCCGTGCCACAGCCTGGGCCAGGATAACCCCAAAGACGTCAGCAGCTCTCTCATGCCTCCGTGAGAGAGAGACTGATCGTGGCTAACGCGCTGCACTCTGAACCACATCAGTGGAAACATTCTGCCTAGACAGGCTGACTTTGCATGCAACCATAAATAGGCCAAGATCAAAAGTCTTGTCAAGACAAAGACACCTACCGCTGATTTATTGTCAGTCCGTAGACCAAAGTATGTGAAAAGGTGTGCTCACTTTTTTGTCGCAAGAAAGAAAACGTGTAAATTCCAGTCCGGCTGACTGTTTCCAGAGGGATGGGATGAACCAGCGACACTCGAACCATTAATACTTTATATTTGACTCTTGGTGAACTTGACAAGGGAAACTGATGACTATGAGTGGTTAAATGAACTTCCTGTGATTTTTTTTAAAATTATTTACACTTAAATGTTTCAAACTTGTATGTCCGTGCTCCTGCAGGTGACACTGAGCGTTTTTGAGCTGGCTTCTGCCGCAGGACTAAAATGTGATATTGACCCAGCCCTTGTTGCAGCTATTAGCAATATGCAAACAGGTAAAATGTTTGTTCTCCTTTTTTTTACACGGCATGCCGTGCTACAAATGACTAATTTAACCAATGACTTAAAACTTTTATTGTGTCAAAAACTTGCAGATAACACATCAGTTGAAGAAGAGTTCAAGCTGTCTCGGTTGTTACTGGTCTACGTCGCTGTGTCGCTGCCTACCCTCGCTCTGGACCCCAACTCCTTGTATAGTCAAGAACACGGAGGTGCATAACCACTTGCTCATTTCAGCTGCTGTAGACTTTGCTTGACAGTAATTTCTCACCAGACAGACATGTAAACACTAATCAGTTGTTCCTTGAGCAATTATTCACCAGCTGCTGATAGTGTATATAAAGGGTACTCCACCCTGAAAGACTAGCATCATACTTTCCAGTTCAACACGGTCCGGAGCAAAGCCCGTACGCTAATAAGAAACACATTTTGCTGAGAGGCTTTCGTTTACAGATAACTCTGGCTGACGTGCATTGATGCAGTTACTCCTGGCATGCAGCCCTGATGACCCTAACTGCTTGGCTTTGAGCCTAGACTGAAACATTAAGAGCAGCAAATTACCAAGATTTCTATCATACAGTGGCTTTAGTCTCTGATTATTTTCTTTGTCCTCGTTTTCCATTGACATAACTGAAATAAATTAACCCTGTGAGTCTGTGGAAATATGCTCAGCAAGCTTCCTCTTAAGTTACAGGTCATTAAGAAGATTTCTCCAATCACTCCAGCCACAAAAATATCATCTACCCATGACTTAAGTGGAGGACATTATTTTCCAGTCATTTCTGGTGACAATATTTCCCCCTTTTTTTTCTTAGGTCACAACAACAACATCCACTGTTTAGCTGCAGCAATCAATCAGCTGTTTGCTGCCATGTTCACCGTCCAGAACAAGAACATTGAGCAGCAACTCAAAGAGTTTCTCCTGGTAAGCAAAAACCATTCCATGGAGCAAAACATTTTTTTGATACCCACAGGTTCTTACAAGGAAATGTTAGGGCACTTCTGTGGTATTTACAGGTTGCATATTGGACTACATAGGGTGCATTCACACCAGCCCTGGTTTGTCTGCTTTGATCAATCTCTAGCTTTGTTTTCCTGGAAAGTCTGTTTAGTTTGGGGAGGTGTGAATGCACAGTCGAACTCTGATGTGGACCAAAACATCAAACTCTGGTCCGCCTTAAACCCTGGGTTTAACCCTCAGTTTAAGTAAACTCTGGTGTAGTTTGAACGCATATCTGAATGCCAAGTGAAATGGAGATCTCTCCCAAAGCAGGAGAGATCTCCTTTACATTCTGGGTAAAAATAACTAAATAAAGGCATATATGTGATGGCAGAAAAAATGGCTTCTTTTGTCAAAGATGAAAGAGAAATCCTATAACTGCTACAATCTGACACCACTCAATTTTTGTTTGGTGAATAAGGAAGGTCCGCTCATGTCTTTTTCAGAGATCTTTGTGTTGTTTCCTTCAGTAGTTTTTGGTGCGGTGCCACCACATTGAGGGCGTAAACAAGTTGCTCACAGGGTTTGGTTTGTTTGACACAGTGGTGTGTGTCAAACACGGTACTTATAGGTTAATTTTAGACTATGTTACTGGTTTGCTTTGTACATTTGAGTTACCCACTGACTTACAGTGCTTCCTTTTAGTTAATCAGAAACACTGTTTGCAGCTTAGTCCTCTAAACTATGTCCAGATGAAAATGATTAAAAAGGGAAGTCACCAAATAAATTAAGTGTCTTTAATAACGGAGCAACAGCCATAAAAGACTTGAGAGCACTCAGATTCAGAGATGTCTTTTATTGTGTCATGCTGCTTGTACACCAAATCTTAATAAAGCTTTAACTTCTTCAATGAGACAAAAATAAATGGATGTTTTTATAAACTACCCTAAAATATTTGCGGTAAAAAAAAGAAGCTTTCTTGACAACCTTTTGACTCATTGCACGTCATGATCAGTGCCAGGAAATCGTTCCATTTTTTTTTATGTCTCTCTTTTTTTTAACCCTGTGTCTTCCTACAGCTAGCCTCCTCCACTCTGCTCCAGCTGGGACAAAACGTGGAACGAGTGGAAGTCAAAAACCGAGAGTCCATCTACTTGCTCCTGCACATGGTAAATTGGCTTAAAATAATCTGTATATATGCTCTAGAAATCATGACATTGCTTGAATGAAAACAATTTCTTCATTTCTGATTGATCCAGATTGTGGAAGACTCTCCGTTTCTGAGCCAAGACATGCTGGAAAGCTGCTTCCCATACGTTCTTCTCCGAAATGCCTACAGGGAGGTGCACAAGGCTGTCTTCATGCCTACGGCCTAAAGACATTTTGTCCAGATTCTTTGCTTACCCAAAATAGTATTTTCATACATGTGTATTTTGCTTCCATTTCTTTTCTACTTTGGATTCACCCATGTCTCTATGTTGGCTAATCATAACTATGACTTTTGATATGTTGATTGCAGAGAAAATGCATTTTATTTGCTTACAGTAAAACAAAAATCAGTTTTAATTTTAGTTTAAGACAGACATATGCAATGTAACTTTCATTTGGATTCAATAGGTATACAGCTTTCCTGTCTTTTATATCATCTTAAATTATTTACAGCAATAAGAAAAAGGTATGTTCTGCACAAAAACATCATTTTAATATTTGATCTCCAAAAACATTCACTGTGTTTTTTTTTCTCATGAATAAAGTGAAACAGTGACAACAACATAAGACTTTTTTGTTGTCTTCATGCTTATTATATAAATTATGCAATGCATTCCAGCTTTGTAGAAGTAATAATGCTTGTGAATAATTTTAGGCATTCCTTTTTGTAATTATCTTCTGCAAACCAGCCGTGTCCCTCCATTCTTTTCCTTCTCTGCTTCCTCCTCCCATCTCATTCAACTAGAACTGCAGGTGCTGTGTGTCAGCTCAGTTTCCACACAAGAGATGCACACATTTATCTACCGCAAGCATTTATGTGTAGGTCCACGTGTGTGTGTCTGCGTGTCTTGGTGAGTGTATTTAGGTTTTCAGTATCTTAGGCTGAGCCTCCTCTTGAGGACTGAAGAGGTTTGATTCCCACTAGAGGGAACATTTACATGAATACACAGAGGAGAAAGCATGAAAACAACACATCAAAGAATAACATTGCAGAATCAGAAGCAGAATTGCTATAGCAGAGGACTAATGTTTGCTTAAGGTTGTTTTTGCAATGCAGCACACATTAGCATAACTCAGCTTAGTGTAGTTTCCTATTTTTATGTTAAGAGAGTCAGCATAAATCAGGAAGTTCCATCTCTGTTTAAATCCAAGCTTTGGGAGAAACTTCATGCTATTTTCAAATTCTGCCAAGTTTTAAAGGAATGGTTTGCTTCTATTTCCAGCCTATGGTGCGGATGTGCCTCTGTTAGTTGTGTCAACAAAGCTGTAACTTATACAGAACATATACTACAGAATGCTGGCTCTTTACTTGGTAACAGTGTTTAATTGAAAATTGCAATATTTGCTTGGCTTTTTTAAAATATTTGGTCGTTGAATTTATTTTTAAACAAGAGTCTTTCTCAAAGACTGCAAATAAAGCCAATTGAAATATTTTCAAAACATGCGGATGGATTTTGAAAAATAATTTAAAGTAGAGTGGACCAAAATTTCTTCACAACAATTTAAACAACATTAAACTTATCATCACAAATGCTGAGCAGACACTAGCAATTAGGGACAATTCCTTCTTTTCAACATGGAGCCACAAATGTTTGCATAATATCCTTTTTAACCTTCCATCCATCCATTTTTTTACACCCTTGTCCCTTAGGGGGCTTGGGAGGTGCTGATGCCTATCTCCAGCTGGCGTTCTGGGTGAGAGGCAGGGTTTGCCCTGGACAGGTCACCAGTCTGTTGCAGGGCAACACAGAGACACTCAGGACAAACAACCATACACACACATTCTCACCTAGGGCCAATTTAGACACACCAATCAACCTGACAGTCATGTTTTTGGACTGTGGGAGGAAACTGGAGTACCCAGAGAAAACCCACACATGTACAGGGAGAACATGCAAACTCCATGCAGAAAGGCTGGGGCTGGGAATTGAACCCAGAACCTTCTTGTTGCAAGGCAACAGCTCTACCAACTGCGCCACTGTGCAGCCTCTTTTTAACCTTTATATATAAAATAATTTTATAAAATACTTGTTGTATTTCATCATGTTATATTCATCTAATATGAAAAAAGGAGCAAGAAAATAAATCTGGAGGGCTGCAAATACGTTTCCACTTAACTTTAAGCAGGTGAAATACTTGGCCAGATATTGTGTTTGCTGCATTTTGAGTTTACAATTTAAATTTTTTAAAATAATAATTTGTCGTATAGATTGTGTTCTGTAAAATCCTAGAATAGGTACATACAGAAAAGCAACTGTTCCCTTGTAACATTTCTGCATGTTTAAGTTTTGCATGCAAGCAAACTCTTCTCCTTGCGGCTCCAAGTTTGGAGATCCAGTGGGACAGTTAATGATGGAAACTCTGGTCCCAACATACGGACTCTCTGCTGATGGTGTTGGTGACACAGTGGCTCTTCTGTTGAGTTGTTATGCACTAAGGATTACAGACACACACACACACACACACACACACACACACACACACACACACACACACACACACACACCCACACACACACA
>CAEGAF010078415.1:0-56674 GCA_903067075.1 Micropoecilia bifurca
GTTAATAACAATATATATATATATATATATATATATATATATATATATATATATATATATATATATATATATATAAACATTTCTATTGAAACAATTTTAAAAGACTAAGACAGTGGTGCAGATCCAAATGTTGTGGACAATTTTGGGTATGTTCCCTTTATCTTATCTTTGGGGATTCCCAAAATCCTACTTATCCAGTGATTGAACCAATAACTCTTTCCTCAGATTTACTGATAAATTCCAAACAAATTAAAATTGCAACTTTGTCTTAGATGGAATCAAGACCACCACAGATGAAGGACCACACATGATACATTCTTGTGTGCTTTAATCTACTCAACGAGAAATAAACCAAAATGTAGAAGCTTTGGCTACATTCACAGAGCAGGAAAGTGAAATACATTATTTATTTTTTTTGCGCATATGAAACTCATACCCAACTTTTTCATTGCAGTCTGAAAGACCAAATTTCACATGCGGTACCAAATCATATACATATTCAATAATTTTCAATGCGTCTGCAGTCTGAATGGTTATCCAACTGTGATGTCATTGACTTGAGACATGCATCATAATTCTTCCCCATGGAAGTGGTGAATCTGGACGTCAACTGTTGCGAGCAGCGCCAACATGTTAGTAGTACGAATGACCTTGCAAAAATAAAAATTTAGAAAAAATCATAATTGAGCAACAAGACCTATTTATGAACGTAGCCGATGTGTTTATACTCCCTTTGAGCTTTCACAGGTCATTTTCACTTAATGATGTTTACAATCTGTCCAGCATACTGTAACACTGGAAAAGCTCACAAAGAGTATTGTGGATGTTGTGATATAGTATATTTTCCTAAATTTTCGCTTTCTCTTTAAGATCTTGATTTATCTTTTTTTGGGTTAATAAGGAGATATTGACTTGTTTGAGTCTGTCTGCAGAGTGACCTCTTAGTTAAAACTATAAACTTCTCATCCATATGTGTTTGCATTGTTGCTTTCCTTTTTCCATTGAAGTATATCAGTTAACTTGGGTCGACAGGATAAACTGAACACAGATGATGCCTTATTTTATGTTTTCTCTACATCCTCTCACCCTGCATGACTTGTTGCAAGCTGACCAGCTTCAGAGTACATCTGATACAAATCAAACATAATGCGTCTTCTGTCTTTCACAAAGACTTCATGTCACAACAGCTTCATGGTCCCACCTCTCCTCATCTCCATCGACATCCCCTGACAGCAGAGAGTGTTAGACGTCTGAGCAGTGGACTCTGTGTGTGTGTGTGTGTGTGTGTGTGTGTGTGTGTGTGTGTGTGTGTGTGTGTGTGTGTGTGTGTGTGTGTGTGCTGTCAGCAGCATTATGTTCCACCCTCATTGTGCTGAGTTTCCAGTAAGTGTCCACGTGCTTCACGATTGCGGTGCAGCCACAGTTCACGCTAGACACCAATCAGCCAAATGCAGCCTCTGTCCCAGCTAACTTGGAGTGGAAAGCAGTTCCTCTCAGGTATTCTTAGCTGAGACATGCTAACAGATGACGCCTCAATTCCACAAACACAATCAGCTGCAAAGGGGATAATTATGCTTTACCTGAACTCAAGAAAATTGAGGTGATAGTTTTTTATTATTATTATTATTTCTGTCAAGACATTAAACTGAAACGTCTGGTATTTACAATAAGGCTGGTTTAAAATGGCAACTTTTGCATAGAAAAATCTATTTAGGAGTAGTGCTGTGATGTTAGTTCAGATTTTTTTTTCTTTTTGTAGACTTTCTTTTTTTCTCGCTTGGATAATTATTTCCTCTGGTTTTGGATACAGTGTTGCTGTAAGATTTTTTTACTATCCTTTAGAACAATTGTTATGAGTTGTAACCATGGCAACAAGTTTTAAAAAAAAATTTAACAATTGGGAGTAGCTGATTAGCATCTCAGAAGCTCAAATAATATCTAAAGTATAATACCATCAATGCATAAAGATCATATCCCCAACTCCAACATCGTGCAAGATTTAGAGAGCAGAGATTTGAAGCAAAAGCAAATGAGGTGGATTAGTAGAGCCTGCCAACAACTTATGGCGTCATTCATGGCATGTCGTCTTGGAATATCGTCTGTGGTGCCCTGACATTGAAAAATCCAAAATGTCATTAATTAAGTTTTAATTTTGAAAATGATCATAGCCTTCTTGGCATTTCATCTATCACTGCACCACTGCTGCTCTAAAACTAAAGCCCAGACTTGCAAATAGTTCAATTTCTTTGTTTTTGTCATAACATTTGTTTTTTTTATTTTTGATCTCGCCTGGTCATATCTTCAAATTGCTGTGTCACATGATTTGAGAGATTTCCAGAGTATAATACTGTTTTAAAACCTAGCCCTGCCTTAAACTTCATCCCTGACCTGTCTGCTGCACTCTTTGGTTTTCATGTTGCTGTTTGTTCACTCATTTTCTTTAACAAACTTCTGGGACCTTCACTGAGCAGCAGCAATTATCCTGGGATTCAATTTGATGGACTCTGTTATAATTAGGTGGGTTCTGAGGGTATTTTATTGCACTGGATTGTATTTAGGGCAGTAAAGGGGCAAATACCACATGCAACCCACACTATTCATATTTGTAAAACCTTATCTCCTTTTCTAACCACTTGTTCCCCCTTTTCTCTATAAAGCAAAATCAAACTTTGCATGTGTCAACTTTGCATGCGTTTCATCCCAACCTGCTTCCTTGCGGAAGCAGGTTGGGATGAAAGACTTAGTTCAATCCAACTATGGAGGCTGCAATATTTAATGTGAAATATGTATTATGATCAAGCAAGCACTCAGCTTATTTTACTTCACTTTTGAAAATAAAATTAGGATAAAACTTGAAATCAGCTTATAAAGAGTTTGTGCTACAACTTTAATTAGTCAAGGATGTTTTGGTTTGATTCTGCCACAATTAACTTTTAATTTTTTTTACCCCAATCAATATAGTTAAAATAACTTTTTTTATTTATCCCCAAAGGGAAATTTCAAGGCACATGAGTAAGACAAAGCAGACTATAACATTTAATAGCTCAAATAATGGAGATAAAAAAATTCACATAATAAATGTTTGAATATGTATAAGTGGTAGTGCACGTATGCAGTGTGAAGTAGCTTAAGTTCAACAGTGCAGCAGGAGTTTGTAGTTGGACTGGGAGGATCTGCTGGTCCCAGGAAGACATTAAACCAGCGACCACAAAATCTGATAATGCTTCCTTGTCAGAGTTGCACTGCTGCACGCAGAGGCACATTCCTTTGCGGTGATAAATAGGGAAACCTCTTTATCTTGGCTCAGTCTCAGACTGGGTATAACATCCGATGGCTGGAAATACCCAGCTCTGTCCCAAGCGTGTGATGACCATGCTGAAAATAATGAACAGCATTTTTATTGTTTGCTTCTGCTGGAATGAATAATTAGTTTTGTCCTATCTCTTTGCATCTTAAATCTGAATCTTAAAACTACCATAATTGTCAAGTTTTCTTTGTGTTCTATAGGGATGTCATGTAACATATAGGATTATGTGAAAAGCAAAAGAAGACCCGTACCTTAGTCCAGAAAAAGCGGAAGGAGTTCTGTAGGTGTTCATTCATCATTGTGACAGGTCTCAGCTCAAACCTAAATTTCGATTGTGACTTTGTGAAAAAGTGTGAAAATTTATGTTTCCATTCCAGACTTCTTCTATCCAATCTTTAGGTGGACTAACTGATACTCAGCCCTTTCAGGGTATTACATCACAATGAGAAAAATAAAGAATGCCCATTGGTTTTATCCTTTATTTAGAGGATAAGACCAAATCCTGTCTTCTTGAATAAGTCGACCACCTTGGATGGAGATGTTGCTGCAGCAACATTGGCGCTGATTTCGAGAACACCTGCACATCTGTGCAGCTGAGTCCTGAGTGTCAGCAGAAGCATCAGTGCGGTGCTGATGCTGGCATCCAGTCAGGAAGCTGTATTAATGTAATTGACATGTGTAACAGCAGGAGCAGTGCAGCCTTGCAGCTGGTCTGATCTCTTTAATCCAAGTTCTGGATTGTTGCCTATCCCGTTTTAGGTCACATTATGTAGCTGTGCTCCGTCAGGCTGTGTTTTATGTGGCTAAATGTGACTTTTATGAGAGAGATTTATTTTGATTGTGTTTGGTTAGGGGTCTGAAACTTCTTCATTCCTCCTTTGATAATCTGGATTCTCATACAAGGTTCTATGAACCATCAGTTTCATGGTCAAATCTCAGCGGCAATAGTTTTGGGCTTTTATGGTAAAGTTTGAAAAGCCAATATCCAAACAAATAGATGTTTTTTCTTGCAACGTGTAAACATTAGGATACGCTGAATGCATTTGGATTTGCATGCAACCCAAGCACGCTGAAATCTAATCTGCCAGGTCTGCTTGGACTACAAATAGAAACCAGAGAGCCTCTGTTACCGTAAATCGGTTATTCATTTGCAGATTTGTATTTAAAGAGATTAAAGCAGGATTAAGTGAAAACACTGGTGTGCGAGTTTAACTCGAGTTGGTGTAGACTCTGTCGTGTCAGCTGCGGGTGTGACATGTTGATTCAATACGAGATTTGGTACATTTAAAATGACTGGTAATTAACAAATCAAAGGTTGGATTAAAGATAATCTTTAAGGTTGTATATTTTTTTATCTTCTTTTTTGCCAGGTTCATTCATTGTTACTTGGATTCTAGGATGTTATGAGTTTACATGATGTTATTTTATTTCAAATTCTTTCATGTTTTTTGGAAACATCTAAACTTTGTTGTATTTTATTGGGATTTTATGTGAACAACACACAGTTGCACATTGAAGGAAAACCTCTTTTTTTCCTTTACAAATACAATCTGATAAATGGGATGGGCAGTTGTGTCCAGCCTTCTTGAATTATTGCTTCGTAGAACTACCTTTTACTACAATTACGACTGGAGAACTAACATATTTGCATGTCTGGAGACTGAAATCTGTGCCTGATCTTCCTTGCAAAGGGCTTTAAGCTCCTTCACATTGGATTGAAAGGAATGTAGGAATATTTTGCAAGCCTTGCCTCCATTTCTTAATTGGATTTTAGCCTAATGTTTTGACTGGGCCACTCTAAAGCATTGTTAGACTTAGACAATGTACTCTATTCCATCATCGCTCTGGCTGTATGCTTCAGGTTAAACCAGATAACAAATTTGGTTTAATTTGGCCAAAGAATCTTTGACCTTCGTGTCCTCCGAAAGTCTTGACAATTTTCAAATGTGTCTTTTTTTCTTTCATCGTTGGCGTTCCTCTCGGCGTGGACAGCAAAGTACTGTGCTGGTAAGGGTTTTTCCCCCTGAGTACAGTAATCTGTAGTCGTACCTTCTCCAGATTAACCATTGACCTCATGGCTGCTTCTCTAATTTACTAACCACAATATTGTCACTGTTCAAAATGAAAGTGAAAAGTGCATTACTGCACCCAAAGAAACACTGCTGTTGAAATAATTAAATTTATCTTTAAAAATCTGACATTATGTTGGTATTTCTGGTAAACTGTGGTCTCACAGCTATTATAAATAGCCCAGATGTGCTGAGCGTTCAAGACGCTTGCAGCCTTTGGAGAATCAGTGAGTGGAAACAACCAAATGACAAAAGCTGGGCTGAAGAATGGAAGCGAAAGTCTTTCCCCTCTTTTTGTAAGTCCGTCCTCTTCCTCACTTCCTCTGCTTCCCTCAGGCCGTTTCCTCTTTTCCTTCCTGCTGACTGACATTTCGATAATGACTTCGTCTAAGCCGCTCCACAGGCCCTGCCTCCATCCGCATCCTCAGCTCTCCATGCAGGGCCGGCTTCTCTCATCACTTCTCACATCTTTATCAAATCAGTAAATGACGGTAATCGTCTATTTTCTGGAATCGTCTTCTCTTTTAGCTTGGAGAGAAACTGTCCTGGACACAGGCTTGCTGGTCAGCCTGTTTGAGGACTGGGATTTTGTTAAGAACTGGGTTAAGCTCTACATCCTTTTATATTTGGGAAGGGGTATTACAGTTGCGGCTACGGGGGGCTTAGATTAACTCTGCATATCTAAACGAAGCTTTAAAAGCCTTTACCATAATACCTTTTTTCTTCGTTGTATTCTTTGTGTTCAGAAATACTGTCTTCATGCGCCGTTCAGTTTTATATATACTCTTCTCTTGTGATATTTGTGCTAGCCGGCTTCTATAATTACCACAGCCTGGAGCGCCTCATGGGGAGCAAATTAACACACACGAGTGGAGGAGCAAAAACCAGAGTCATACAAGCTGGATTGGAGTAGCCCTGACCTCGGATGTGTTCGCCTTTAGAATGGGGACATAAACAACAGGGATGCTGTTATTCATAAATCACAGCCATAATGCATGTGTGAGTAATGGTCGCCTGATGTAGCTTGGATAATTAGTCAATTATGGTGCTGCACCATGTGGCAAGAAAAACTGCAGTTGGAGCAGATAGGTATTTTTTTAATTATTCATAAATTGTTATTAAACACGTTTTGTTTTGATTCCACGGACTGCCCGTATGAAACATGTTTTTAAAGTGATCACCTTCATGTTTTTGACTAGTGGTCTAAGGAATCCTAAAGCCCACATCGAGCTCGTTATAGTCTAATTTCTTTTAAAAAAATCTAAAAGCTTTATTTTAAGTGTTTCATACACTGGTTGATCTCCACAGAAGAGAACGAATTTCATTGCATCATCCCAGTTCTGACTCTTCCATTGTAAACGTGGCCAGTCGTGTTGCTGTACGTGCACTAAAGCCGTGGTTGTCAGGACTATTTAGGACTAAGCATGGGGAAGTACTGCCCATGAAAAATTGAACTATTTTTATTGGGATTCTGAGAATAAGTAGATTTCTATAATGCCTTTGCATTATTCTTTCAATAAATGTTTAAGCTATACTGCTAGCAGTGGAGTTACCCTTCAAAGAGACGGACTGTGATAAATTTGCACAGATTAAAAAGGAGTAATATTTTTTTCACATTTACTGTACAAACATCGAGGAAGCTTTACTGAGGTGTTATCACTATTTAATTCACTATTCCATGATGATGATATTATAATTTTACATCTTTTATGTTTAATGAGATGCTAGGTGAAGTGCAGGAGATTCTCAGTTCAGCAATGCCTCTTCGCCACATGTTGCTGCACACTGTCAGCTGGCTGAAAGACAAATTTGGTCGTTTGAAATTATTTTGTTTTATTAAAATCATATTACAATGGACCCTGTGGGAGCAGCTATAGGACAAATAGCTTAAATCTGTGAATATTTGAGACCTCCCTTTAGAAATGCTTAGAACAGCCTATTTTAATATCTTTCTCATCAAATATACCTTAATAGCAAAGTTGAAACCAGCCTTAAACTACTGAAGAAGGGAATTCTTAGTTATCTCTACTGCTTTTGAGGGTACAACCAATCATCATCAACTTTTGTGAACTGCTATAACTTATTTGTTTTTATCCCATCGTCCTTCATCCTGTCTTTTTGCCAACACTGCACATGTGCAGGTTTCTAGAATCAAACAAAAACAAGCAATGAGCCCATGATAGTCGTCGAGGCTGTTTGTCTCGTCTTCCTGTCTTTGTTTAATGAGCTCATTAGTGCTGTTTGTTTATTCAGACTGACAGTGGGAGCCGCTAGCCTCTGCTATGATACGTTTGTGTGTTGAAAGCTGAGAGGTTTGGAAAACTCTGAGTGGACACTTGTGTCTTTATTTCTTTCCTGTGCCTGTGTAGCTGTATCCTTCACAGATGGAGAGCGGTTTTAAGCACTGATAGGCTGGTCCTCGGTATTCCACTTTATTTCTTTACATTTCTGAAGACCACTAACGGATTTTGTCCAGGTTATAAAAGCAGAATAAAATGTTCTTATGTGCAGCACATGACTGAAAAACTGGTGCACATGTCCTGGTGACCTCGGCTCATACTGTACTTTGTATCTCTGCCCCGGAGTCCTCCCTTGTCTTTGTGCATTTGTGTTTATTGCTTTGCCTATGTGCTTCAGCACCATCCTTCCCCCGTCCCACTAATATAATGTTATGATGACCACGACTCCAAGGTGCAAGGGCTACATACCGTATGTCCACATTCCCCACACCTTTCTTATTCTCTTATTTATTTAAAGGAAGCGGACTGGAAAGCTTTGGGTGGCCTCTGCGCTCGGCTTTATGAATCTGCACATAATCTGCTAAATCACGCTCAGGATTAGCAGGTGCACGCGTTTGAGAGGAAGGGTAGTTGAAGCACGCTTTGTGCCTGCTGCTCCTCTTCTGTTTGCTCCTGAACATAAAGAGGAAATGAGGATATGGATTGTTGTAGTGCTGCTGGATGAATCCCGCAGGGGCTGCGGAGCGGTTATTATGTAATTTCCCCTCAGTGCAGATTGGTCAGTGGATGAGATGTTGGTGGGCTCAGCACCGTAATCTCTCAAGTATTATCTGACTCCCAACGTCAGCAGTTGTTGTGGGCAGTACTTGCTTTGTTTATGTAAAACCAAACAATCACCTGGGTTTGCGTGCAAAATAATTCACATTGTAGCCAATGAGGTTTGCTCATGACGTCAGAACATCACTTGATCTTCTGGGAACATCAGCTGGGAAACTCCAGGAAACGTTGGTTTTAACTCAAATTCTAACAGAGGTGATGGTTGCAATAATACACTTTTTTACTGGCCCCTTGAAAAAGGATTTATCTTAATTAAATTGGTTGTACAAACAGAAATGGGCAGCCTCTGTTAATGTTTGCTTGTGCTGTTATTAAGTTACAGTGCAGACTGGGAATACAAGAAGAAACAAATCATACTGGTATTTATTATAACATAAATTATAATAATCTTGCTTTATAAGCACAGATTTTGTATTTTTAATCAAAGCAATCAACCTAAAAATATAGTGACACTCGATTAAGTGAAAAGGCGTCTAAATTAAGAGGCTGCCTGCAAAATAAAAACTTAGGAAAAAATAAACAAGAAAAAAATTTTAATTAAGTCCCACTGGCTTTTACAAAGTTTACACATTATCATGATATGTATTGTTAGCTGATCTTTGCTTTCTTTTTTGTAGAAATTATATTTCATTATGGACTTAAAGATTAGGGGTTTTTTATTTTTGTTTTATTACTGCTATTTACACAAAAGTATTTATAGTAGATACCAGCCCTTCTGAATGTCTTTACTTTTCTTACTTCTCATATTATATTCCAGGAAAGCATAATTCCCTGTTCAAACATCTGAATATGTTAAAGCCTTTAGTACATTCACTGGAAATACAAAAACAAACATTTGAGGTTTGGAAAGTAGGTTCAGTCGAGATAATGTTGGATATTTCACATTTTCATGGTCAAATGTGTGTTGCTAAAATAATGTAGCACTGATTAAAACTTTAAATTTTGCGGAAAAATGTACAAAAAAAATCTAGAGACACAGCAACTATTAGTTTTGCAATTTATGGAAGAATGATGAGGAAAAAAGCCATAAGAAGTCTCGTTTATAATTCACCACAAGCCACAGAAGGGAAAACAACAATTTAATCAGGCAGAAATGAAACATTTTCACCTTCATGAATTGCACTTCATGTATAAAACTAAGTGTACTAACATTGGTAATGATACATGGTGTTGGCAGCCTCTTGTTATGGGAAATATGATGACTTGTTCTTCTCCTTTATCGCTATGTGCTATTTTGTGATGATTGATTAAATAAAAACACCAAGCAATCATTAGATTAGCAATATTTATCCCAGTGATTATTATCAGCAGTAATTAGATTTTAAACTAAAGGGTTCAAGTTAGGATGTTTTTTAGCAATATGCTGTTGTTTGTTCTATGTTTTGTTGAACGCCACTGTAATTGTTTTTTTTTTCTTTATCTAAAAGCCATAATTGCATTTCAGGTCCTAAATTACTCACCTTGAAATAATCAGTAAACACCCAGTCATTGTATTGCAAGCTTGTAGCTAACAATCCTTGCAGTATTGTGTATTTGTCAGTAATTATAGATGTGTGTGTGTGTGTGTGTGTGTGTGTGTGTGTGTGTGTGTGTGTGTGTGTGTGTGTGTGTGTGTGTGTGTGTGTGCGCGCGCCTCAGCGTCCGTTTCTGGGCCCTTGCCTGCGCCTGTGCTGGCAGATTGGAAAGGTAAGCCACTGAAAGCTTCTGTGTGCGGTGCTGCTTTGTCTCTTATTAATGAAGGGGACACAGGAGCTGTCAATGCTGCTGTTCCGCTGCCGGTGAAATAGTAATGAGTGTGTATAACGGAGCCCGGTCAGTGTGGCTTACAGCTCTGCTGGTTGTGAAGCCGGGCCGCATGGAGCACCGACCGGCCGCGGATGCCAGAGGCAGAGATGGAGACGTTTTGCAATCGGAGAAATGAGGCGGATTGAGAAACAGAGGTCAGATTCTTCTTTTGATTTTTGTTTTGGAGATCTTCATAGAAACCTCGCTGTTTATCTCACGAAGCATAAAACAACTTTCGAAACATCGAGGAACAAAGTATTTTATTATGTAATCTGTTACCCTAGCCCTGCTTTCACATGCTGTGATCTTTTATTGCTGCTCATGCTGAGCCATGCAGCTCTGAATTATTCCTCAAGAGGTACGTTTGAGATCTTTCTTATTTTAGAAATGTTGGTTTGTGTTGACTTAATAACAGTACAAGCAAACATAGCTGATGTCTGCTATTTATTACTTCAGTTTTGATTTTTATGTTTTGAATATTTCCTGCAACAATATTTTAGTATTTTGCTTTTGTGCCGTTTTTTATTTAAATATTTTATTTTTATTTAAACTTTACCAGTAGACTAAAATGTTAGAAATTGTGCATTTGAGTAGTTTAGAATGGGCAGGGTATTTCCATTATTTAAATTAAAAACCTCATAATAGTTGTGAGAAATAAAATAATAAAATTCTGAACATTTTAATCCGGATAAGAATCAAATTAACTTTTTTAAATTTCTAGTCTGTAATGTTGCTGTCTTGTTTCCTGTCCACCTCTATTATTTTTTCCCCCCTTTTAACTAATATTTTTCCTCATTTTCAACATAAATACGATTTAAAATGTAATATTTATGTGAAATAAAAAGTTATGGATTTGAATAACTTCATTGAGTGCATATGAGGACCTGACTCTCACCAGTAATTTCTCCCTTTCTGAAGTTGGACTGGTCATACTCTTAAGCCCCAAATTATTCATATCCCTGACAGATTTAGGTTTAAAGTAATCTTGTGATTTGATAATGTTTCTTTTTATTTAAAGTAGTAATACAATTTTAAGAATGGCAAGAAGTTCATTCAATGTTAGTTAAAAAAAATATATAACACATAAAGTATACTTTTGATACTTTATGCTTTACTTTAGTTTAACTTTTGATTGAGTACATTCATCCAGAAGTGGAAATAAATTAGTACCAAAATCACTGATCCCACATTTGTTGACGTCTCTATCAATTCCTAGAAAGTAAAGGCAATTAATTTTTTTTACTTTTATTTTTATTTCATCCTTTGCTTTTTTAAATTCATGAAAGTATCCAGAAACATTTTAGTATTTGTTGACATATTTTCCTATGGTCTTAATATGACCTGACTCTGATTCCCATTTCTCTTAACAAAACTTAAAAATTGGAATTGCAAGAAAACATGTCATTCAAGTAATCAAGAAGAAATACAATTAGATAGACATTTTTTGTAATAATAAAATCATCAGGCATGTAAATAGTGCATACTAAGTAAATATTACATATAGGTTAGTAGGAATAGTCCTGAGTGTAATTATCTGTGCTGTAATTATTTCGGTATGTTGTACAGAAATGTCCCTTTTTTCTATTTTCTAAATATTCCTAGGGAACTTCCTGCAGTGAGAGCCTGGAAGAGGCTGTGATAAAAGTAAAAGCAGGAAAGCAAGAAAAAGAAAAGCTTGTTATTTCTACTAAAACTGGATTAAAACTTTTAATTGTAATCATAATAGATGTACAATTGCCTAGGTTTATTACGTTTCGAGAGATTTCTTTTTTTTTGTAATGGTTGTGTTTGAATTCAGCTTTCGCTCACCATTTCAAACATGCACATACACTCACCATCTGCTACATTAAAGCTGAAAAGCGTTCGCCCCCTCATACAGTCACTCACTCCAGCCTTGAAACAGCAGAGAAGCCTGAGCGGCTCGCGGTTCAGAGGCCAACTCAACGGCTCTTTGTCATCTTCCCCGAGCCGTTCCTAAGCAGTTTGTTTGGCATGTCGACGCGCATTGTCTCATTGTGAAGGATTTTATCATCAGTGAGTGGGGCGGGGGGCTTACGTGGTTTGCTACAATGCTTTGGAGGTGGTTATGTGTCACAATGAGAAACACAAAAATACAGTTTCGGCAGAGCTTTGCTTGGTGTCACGTTAACTTAATGGGTTTAAAGTTGTGGCTTTAAACAATCAGGTTTTTTTGTTTGCTGCCTAGTCTTTTTGCTTTTTATTGTATTTGTGGAAATGTTTGAGATTTAAGGTATCATTTTTTGTGGGAAGGATTCTCTGACAGCAAAGTCTTGTTTTTATATTTTTGTAGCAAACATATGATTGTATGAGATTCTCACAGATGGATAACCTTGAGTAAAAATCTCACAGTATCACAACACTTACACAAAAAATAGAGGCAAAAATGTGCAATATGACTTTATTGCTTTTATTTTAGGCAAAACAGCAAGAATTGTTCATATTGCTGCAAACAAAATTATAAAATATTGATTATTACTGTCAAATATGTACACAACCAGTTGGTTTGAAGGCCTATTTTACAGAATAACAGGTATAAAAAGCTAATTTTTTAAACTGTTTAATTTGTCCTGATTGTTGTTGGGGTTTTTTGTGAATGAGGGAAATATACTTGGCCTTTTTCAGCCATCTGATCTTCAGTGAGCAGTCACAGCCCAAAAAGGAGCTGCATGCAGAAGACGGATAGTTCTGATCACTTTTTTTTCTACAGTTTGCAGGAACAAAACTGGAGAAAATTGTTGAGGTTATGAAACTTTTAGCTTAAAAAACCCCAACAAGAACAATGGGACTTTGTGGAAAATGATTCAGACCTACTTTGTAGTTACGTTTTTTATGTAAGTTTTGTCTGAATTAAATCTTTATCATTATGCACATTTCTTAAGTGAAACACATATTGTAAAAATTCCTTACTTTTTAAATTATTTTTAGTTTTTTGAATTTGTCTTGAGATTTATAGAAGCTTCTGGAATTTTTCTAATGTTATCACTTGCTTTAGAAATGTTTTACTTAATCTATGGTGGTGGTTTTTGTATTTTGATGTAGTTCATTATATTTTTTTAGACTTTATTTTTTTCAACATGTAGTTCTTACGATCAGCTGGACTTCGGAGTCTCGACTTCAGAGCTGGGCTCGACGTTCTCCCTGAGCAAACAGATCAGATATTAAAATTTCTCTCCTGCAATCCATGTCAAGAACTTCTTCCTCACTTTGTCAATTTTTAATCAGAGCTCATTTTTTGGGAAATACCCTTCTGCACTTTGTGTATGCAGGGAGCTTCTTTCACTGTCCTTTGTACTTTCTCAAAAATGGCTTTAAATACACATTTAATAAATGAAATTTTAAGATATCTAAAGTGGTGACTCCAAACATTCTACATCCACGGCCATCTGCACTGTGACTCTTTTGAAGGCCATTTCACGCCTTTTCTTGTCGCTTTGGACGCTTCAGCCAGCACGCCGCCCCGGGATACTGGCCCTCCTCCTCTGGCAGGGTCCCCCTCCCGGTGGGGCGTGGTCCGAGGATCAAACCCGGACAATGGTGCTCCCAGATCCCAACACCCCCATGACGCTCCGTGCATCATTACATTCCTGCTGCCCCACCCCGCCGCTCCCCTCCCATGAGGACTGGGGCCTGAAACAGGAGCTCCAGGGGGAGCATCTGTTCTTTGAGCTCTCAGTCAGCTAGTTTATAATCTCTACCGCTTCCTTTTGTCTTGGGCACTCCCTCTCAGCTCCTACTTCTAGCTAAATTTAACCCATCACTTTATGAGCTCCGTTCTTTGTGTTTGCTCGCAGGTGAGCAGCCAGAAGGAGTCGAGCCGGAGACCGGATCCCACTGTGCAAATCTCTGAGATGCTCACGGACCACCTGACAGGTCAGTACACACTGCACACACCTTCAGACACACAGCGAGATAAGAAGCTGGCAATGGATGTTAATAAAGCTCATCTGGAGAGAATGTGTTGACATTGGAGAAGAGAACCAGAGATGTGACCTTTTGAGAGGAATTCATCTGATTTTGACATTATGACCTTTAGATTTCTTTCTTCTTTCTTTGCAGTCTTTTGAAGTAGAAATGATATTTGCAATAAACCCTCTTAAACCCTAAAATAAGAACATTTTACTGCCATCTGGATTAACATGTCAGCAACTTTAGATTTTTAAAGTTTTTTTTTCTTATTAGTAGAAAGGCAGAAATGCAAACAGCAACGTTTTAATGTTTCATAAAATATCGTTCGTATAAAATGCTTTAAAACTTAAAAGAGCAGAGTTATTTTATTTTTACATTAACCTAGAACTACAGGCATTTTGAAATCTTTCAGATAAAATCCATTCTGAATTGCTTTAAATCTTAGCAGCCCTCATCTTGCTTCCATCTACATAAAAATTGTCACATCTTTAACTGAAGATCATTTATCTAATTTCATTGATCTTGTTTTACAGCTGATATTCTCTCTGTGGTCTCAGATTACTAAAACATAACATTTATCTTTTGGCTTTATGCACACAAAAAAATTTCTCTCCACCTCCCTGAGAATAAAGACAATGTGTTGCTGCCTTATTCATCTCTCAGAGCTACAGAGAGTATTTTTATGCATCAGCCACACGTGATTGTGAAACGAGATGTATTGTTTTGACAGACTGCACACTCTGATGTTTCATTTTGCATCATGCAACCCACAGCCGTGGGTCAGAGTCGGCTTGGGCAAAAAAAAAAGATTACCGATTTTGTCCCAAACGGATTTTCTTTCGAGAAGAAACGGTTTGTCCTACTTACAGCGGCACCACCGCAGCCCAACCTGCTGTTTCCAGCTGGTTCTGCTTTGAAATACGCCCGACCCACCACCTCCTCCTCCCCGCCGCATCCTCCTCCGTCTCCTCGCCTCTGCTTTCATTTCATCCCTCTTTGCTCCGCCCACGAATCCCCGCTTCATCCCTCCTCCTCTCCGAGCCGCGTCCTCTGCTGCTCAGTCACCTCCATTCATGAAAAGCGTGACGTGAGCAGGTCCTCAGCGACACCGAGCCGTTCACACCGCCCACCCACTCACAGCCCAGGTGCTGCGCGAGTCACAGGGATGCCTGTCTGTCCCTTTCTGGCCATTTCTCCCTCGTGTCTTCATCGTCTTCAGCCGTCCTCTCCGGGGGTTTATAACTGTCCTCCGTCCCTGCCTCAGAGCGGAGACGGGACCATGAATCTGAGCCGTGTCTCCGGTGAGTAACCTTCTCATGCCGCGTCTCTGTAATGTGGAGCTGCTTCTCCTTCTTTTCACTGATTTGGGGTTTATCTTTTGTCAAATATGCGTACAAAAGCAGTGTTTTGTTGTGTGTACTTAAGATTTTTTGCATATGTCTCGGGTTTTTAGTGTGTGTTCAGCAGTGGTGCTGCAGAAGTGTGTTGAGCAATCGTGCGTCGGTGCGTGCATGATCTATTTTAGGCTCAGCAGTGACGCTGCTGCTGCTTTTTGATGCAGTGTTATTCATGCCCTCTGAAGGACAGGTGATGTAGGTTAAAGTAACACTTCCCCCCGCCCCCCACCTCACCTTTGTTTTTTCATTCAAGGCGCCAGATTTTCCCCAGATTTTCTGGTACTAGCATCATCAAGAATGTTTTGTTTAACCCAAATTGACCCACTTTACCTGCTTTTTTTTCATCTTTGACTTACCTCCCCCTGTTTGCATCTTCACCAATCTCTTAATTTAGTTGGCAGCTGTAAAGCTCAGAGTGCCTACCTCTGTCCTCTGCTACTAAGCATGTTTATATAACTGTGGAGGATGAATAGCCAGCGGTTTGGCTTTAGAGGAGAGGAAGAGGAGGGGTGGAGCAGATCCATTTGTCAATTTTTTTTTTAAAAATGTGGCCAGAATCCTTTCTATGCAGTCTGACTTCAGCTGGTTTACATTTTAGAATAACATACATGTTTGAGGCTGATCAGGGATCATAGAAAGCTTGGAGCCACTAGGAGCACTAATGTATATTGATTTCCAGATTTCCTGCTGGTCCCACTGGACTCACATGACCCATTTCTCTGCTCTTTAGCTTTGTGGCTTTCCATATTGCATCCATTTGGAAAAAAAAATGGTGTCAGTCACAGCCAGTCTCCTGCAATATGCATGTTTGTCTGTCTCTGTCCTTGTTGTTAGTGGGCCAAGCAGACCGTCCCATTAAAAGAGCACAAGGGGAGTTGTTGTGGCAGCAGCTGCTCTGGTGTTGCAGTGTTTTGTGTGCGTGTGTGTGTGTGTGTGTGTGTGGTGTGTGTGAGGGCTGTTCTCTCCTGGTCGTGCAGGGCAGACGGGCCTAGTTCACATGGAGCCGGCTCCTCTTGTGCCCTTTGTTGTCGCTCTGGGAGGCTTTCCCACTAGAGCTCAGTCGGTACAGTATCTGGTGGCCTTAGTAGCTGAAGAAAACTGGTCAGATTTTTCATTCATGTTTTTCTATTTTCGTCTTCCTCATGCATTCTGCTTTTCTTGTGACTTAGGCTTTCCACCATCGCCTCTTTAGCCTTGATTTCTTATTATCTCTTAATGAATTCTGTATGAAAGCATCTGTATGACAGAATCCGATTACAGAGAGCTTATTTTGTCATTAGCTACCGGGAATAAAACTGCTGCTTGACCGAAAAAGTTGATTGCAAACTTGTTGTGTCTGTGTTTTTCCATTCCGGATCAGTATGAGAAAATAAATTAGATGATGATGTTTGAATTTCCACTTCATTCCATATTCCATTTTCTAGTCAAATTAAGTTTATTTCTACAGCACATTTCAGCAGCAAGGTAATTCAAAATGCTTTACATGATAAACAGATAACACAATAAACAGGAAACCTCATTGCTTTGATGTTGCAAAATAAAGAAAAGTATTGAAAATTTGCAATCCAAATTAAAACTAATGATTTTACAGTTATTGTTAATCAACGGCAACTCAAAACAAATGTGTTTATAGCCTGTTTACTGAAAGTCTGTTCCAGATAAGAGGAGCATAAAAACTGAATGCGGTTTTGGTTCTGATCTCTAACATTTTTTTCATAATGCAGTTAAAGCAATCTGCCAAAGAATGGATGCTCCAGAAAATCTATCCCAATGTCAAATACTAAAAATGCTCAACACAATTTCATAAATGAAGAGCTGCAGCTCATTAACTTAGCTGTTCTGTTAATGTTCTTAACAGAACAAGTTGGAAAAAGGCTAAGCAAGTTTTGATTTCCTGGATGCCTCACCTGCTAATAGTTGCTTTTCTATCAAGATTATTTTGCAAAAAGTGTTGGCCTTGAATAAGATTTTCTAAAACAATGTTGTTTAGGACACCAGAGTACTGATGTTTGGAGAAACCTACATGCAGGTTATGAGCACGGATAACTGTAATTGTAGAGAAGCAATTTCCGCCATTAATAAATCTAGTAACCTTTCTTAGCATTTGGTGTTCATCATTCTGCAGTGAGAAAGATTTTTAACAAGTAGAGAGCATTTCTGATGGCTACAAATCCTTCCAAGATTCAATGTCTCAGCAGATTCATTCTAATGCCAGAGCAAGTAGTGATGAGAGAAGCTTAAAATAAAAACTTACTGCACAGCAACATCTCAAGGAGAAAGCCTAACAAACATAAATACAAACAGACTATGAAGCACAGTGGAGGTGGGGTGATGATTTGGATTTGTTTTCCAGCCACAGGACCAGGACACTTTGAGCTCATTTAATCGATCATGAACTCATGTGATTGCCAACATGTTGGCAAAGCGTCTTTAGCTAAAACCGGGTCAACATCAGAACAATGATCCTAAACTCAATAGAGCTCAGGATTTCTTCCTCATATTTCTTCTAAATGTGAAAGACTGAGACAGTCAAGAACTTTGTTAAGTTAGTCCTAATTTTACAAAGTATACAGGGTATTTTTTTTGTTGTTTTGCATTAAACCTTTTTATATTTTGGTTTAATCTTTGCTTGAGAGGTAATGTAAGATTGAAATCTGATGTGTGCTATTGTACATTTTGAATTTAATTACTAAGAAAGCATTCATTGTGAACTGAATGATGTATACTACAAAAACCCTCCTACCTCCTCTGTAGTTGCCCATTTTACCCTGTGGGCATTTGAGTGTTGTGGCTGATGTGCCTCTCTAAAAGCCTGGAAAATGAAGCTGACGTGTGTTTTCTCCAGTTATTTATTTTCTCCAGTTCTGGCTGGTACCAGCTGAAGCTATTTGAGGCACCGATCTTGTGTGTGTTTGGAGTGCTAATGATTCGCAGCCTCTCTGTGTCAGACATTTGGAGGATTCCTCCAGAACATGACGTAGGATCGATGAGGGTAGAGAACGTGGTTTGTTTAACTCCCATCTGATGCGTCTGCTCTTCACGTTTGCCCAGAAACGCAAAAATCAAGCTTGTACACACTATCACCACCTGGTCTTTTCCCTCGGGTTAAAGCCAACGCATTGACCGTGTTTCTGTTTGATCCCCAGTCTAACCCTTAACCTGCAGCTAAACAGGTGAGGGTCATTGTGCCGAGCATCAGAATTTGAGGGAAGAAGGATTATAGGAAAATGTCAGCTGAGAGAGATTGTGAAAAATTATTTGCTGTTCCCACACCAGCAGATTATTCCTCTCACCGTCATACAGTTTGGTGAGACTAAAGAGGGCAATGCTGATTTATTCACACATAAACTTCCAATTTGTCTGCTTGAACAATGACTTAAATCTGTGAGTTTTGTGTATGTCGATTGAGTTTTATAACTCTGTTTACTCACATGCTGAACAGAGACCTTGAACAGTCCAGAGTGTGGGAAAACAAGTACAGATATCAGAGTTCACCTTTTCAACTATGACCGAGAAAAGCAGACTGTCACATGCTGGGTGGAGACCAGCACCGCTCTCACCATCTGTTTCAGGAGAGGAGCCCAAGAGGGACACAAACTTTGCGGTGCAGGTATTTGTCCCAGAAATAAGCTTCAGATGTTGGGAAAAGAACTCTACATCTCTGGGACTTGTTTATTCTTCTTTGCTAGATAGCTGAGGAATTTGTTTGATTCCATCCTGTCCATCTCAGCTCTGGTCTCATGTGACCAGAACATGTGATGTTCCCCTAAATCCCTCATGTCAAACTTCAAATTGTACTTCTTATGGTTTTTGTTAAATATCAGCTTACTTCTCGCCACTGCTGCACAAACCCAGACATGTGGCGTTTGCAACAAATAGTTGTGATGTCGATTAGATTTACCCACTTGAGCTGTGCGCCTGTCCAGCTCCTCCAGAGTCTGGGTTGTAGCGCTCTGTTTTTTTTTCATTATTTTCTGTTGTGATGTGTTAGGTGGGCGATTTCTGGACATCAGCCAGCTGATCTCATCTTTATTTTCTAAATCTTTGTTTGACCTCCAGAGGACCCTCTGCTCTGAAACTCTCACAACCAATCAGTGACTGTTTTTTTGTTCTTAATAATGAGATAGAAATTGTTTTATTAAATCGTGTAGTGCCATAGTTGGTACCGAAGAGACACTATGTAGCAACAAACCACCAAACCTTCTTCCAGCGGTGATTGTGTTGCTTTTCTGATAAATGCTCTCCTTGCTCAGCCTGTCAGTTCAGGTGGAACCTGTTCAGTAATTAGGTGACCTCTGGAGTAGAGATGGGCATATTGTCTATCATGAAAAACCTCTTATCACAATAAGAATTTTGATTTATCATTGTCTCAGTAAATTCCAGTTAGAGGTGTTAAATAAAAACAAAACTCACAGTAGTTACTAATCTCTCCAATTTTTAGTTCCACAAGAGCATCAAGAAATATTAGTAAATTTGAAAATACAATTGAATGCAGTTTAGTGATATAAATCGCTATTCTTTAAGTAAGTATTAGCTTTTGTTTTCTAAAGTCGAATAAAGCAGATGAATCCCAAACAAATGCTGCATGTTTCACTCAAGAGGCCACATTGCTGTTTTTCAAGCCAAATGTTTCTCTACTCTGTGTTTTGTCGACTGTGAATGTGGCCTTCAGCCTCTTCAAGCCAGAGTGCTGAATGGGATCGAGCGTGACTGCCAGCATAGGGCCGGGACGGATGCAGTGTCGACATGGTAACGCGTGAATGATGAGGTGGGATGGGAGGCTAAATTGGTTCTTTGTTGGAGGCGCAGCTGTCACCTGAAAGGAGGTTCTCCCCCTGGGTGGCTCCCAGCAGGGCTCCGGTTAATGAGGGCCGGGACGCAGATGAGACGGCTGCTGCCCGCTCGGGTACCAGGACAAACGTTACATCTGTTGATGCGAAGGGTCTCCACTTTTGTGTTGATACTTGCCGGCCGTTTCAGCTGCTGTTTGTAAAGATACAACAGACACGCAGGCGTTTGCTGCAGAAACACAAACTGCCTTCCCTGGTGGGTTGCTGGGAGTAGTGGGATTATTGGATCTTGCCAGACACGCCCAGGGCGTGTGTGTGTGTGTGTGTGTGTGTGTGTGTGTGTGTGTGTGTGTGTGTGTGTGTGTGTGTGTGTGTGTGTGTGTGTGAACCTGATCCCCTCCACTGCACCATCACCAAATGCTCCACACACACACATGCATAATGAGGGATACAATAACTGCTGCTCCCTTAAGTTAAGTGTATCTCTAATTAAAAATATGCCCACCATGAAGAAGGGAGTTCATTGGGAAGAAAAATGTATATAAATAATAACTAAAATATATCTGGATATGTGTTTGTTCAAGCTGCAGCCCTGTGGGGGGATTAAAGGATCAGCTCCTGATAATTTCTCCCCCCTCTGTCCCTCCCCATCGGCTCATTCTCTATAATATTCATCCTGCTTAGGACGTGCATTGTGTCCTCCTCTGAAACAATATCCATCTTTTTTTAAAACTATTTTTTTAATCATCAGAGGAGCAGCTGATGTGTCCTTGTTCTCAGTCACAAAGTCTTTT
Source organism: Micropoecilia bifurca (assembly GCA_903067075.1). NCBI lineage: Eukaryota > Metazoa > Chordata > Actinopteri > Cyprinodontiformes > Poeciliidae > Micropoecilia > Micropoecilia bifurca. The sequence goes on from CAEGAF010078415.1 coordinate 21,147, forward strand.
GGAAAGTCCTGTAAATAAATGACTACGTAAACGAAACCGTCTGTCTGCTCTCCATCAGGCTCAGAGATCTTCCATTAGAGATTGATGAACGGGAGCAAGAGGTTTCCTTCATCCTCCTGGTGTCAGGAAACAGACATAAAAGGTTGGAAGTCACCTGCGCTCTGTGGTCATTAATCAGCCGAGGATAATTGTAGAGTTTCAGTTCAGCTACAGAGGTTGCAGTATGTCTTTATGCCGCTGACCACATCCACCCGTTTCAGGGTCAGCGTCAGAAGGCCAGCTCTGAGAACTGTCTGAGAGGTGGAATTACACCGCCGGGCCTCGACTCGCACGGCTCGCTTGTCTCTGCTTTGGAAGGGAGGGATTTATTGGATACCTGAGAGAGCGTTCTCTCCTTCCCCTGCACTCTCAGCAGCGTGCTTAGGCAAACGCCTGCATTATAGATGAGCTGCTGGCAGCTGCCACACTCTCACAGCGCTCAGGTTACCCCCAGTGGATACACAGAGATATAGTACATGGATTTGCACAAATGTGCAAACAGCAGCTACAGTGCTGGGCAGAAATCTTTTGTTGTTGTTCATTAGTTAATATTTTGCCTCCAGCAGTCAGTATTTCCTGGGTTCCTTTAAAATCAATCAATCAAATTTGATTTGTATAGCACATTTCAGCAGCAAGGCATTTCAAGGTGCTTTACATAATTAAAGAAAAAATAAAAAAAGCATGTAACATTAAATAAACAGTAAGAAAGAGAAAGAAATTTTTTGGAGAAAAAAAAGATAAAAACACACATTTGTTACATAATTTAAGCGCCTGTCGTCGCTGGACTCCGCCGTTCGTTTAACACGGGTTTTATCCAGGCCCGGTCGCCTAACAGGACAAGGTCTCCGACCTTGCAGCACCAGGATCCGTCCCTAAAATAGACTTAGTTATTGGTTATTTAGGCTTTCTCAATGTCTTTTCAACTATTTCTTTAGAACTTTAGAAAGTTTGTAATAACAATTGATTAAAACCATTTAAAGTCTGGTTGTTGAAAGCAAAATAGAAAAAAAATAGTTAGAGGTTTAAAAACCAGCATAATTCAATGGATGAGCTTTACCTAATCTATTTTAAGTCCTTTTAAAAGGATTGATCAGATTTTTGTAGTCAGTTGTTGAGCTGCTATTATTGGGTTGAATCAATTCTTGGAAATCTGCTGTATAAGATATCAGAACAGTATTAAGTCATGTCTTTTCTAGTCTTTCTGACATAAATTGTTAATAATGACTAGTTTATTAATAATTGATATTGTCATAAAATGTGTGTAGAATATCAGGAGCTATTAAACTGATCTTTTAAAATTGTTTTTAGCATCTTATATTAATAGTAGCACTGCTAGTATTGCACCAACAGTGTCCTCTACAGGATTGGCTACCCGGACGACCTTATTTATCTTATGCCATTTCCCTCTGGGATCAATAAAGATTTTTTTTTATTATTTTCTAACAGATGCCAACATTTCCAAAGCATAAAATGTTCCAAGAGAGACAGAGGTTGGAAGTTCATAAGGATTTAAAAAAATAACTTTGCTGTTCTCTGTTCAGCCATCCTGTTATCTACTGGATGTCTTACTCCCTCTTGGGCTCATTTCATGGAAAATACAGTTTCACTTTAAAGGGCTTCATATATCTCTGTGCGTCTTCTCACCGATAATCAGAAAGGCATCAATATCTTCTATTCCAAAGTGGGCTTCTGTCAGTAGCGCTTAGTTATGGTTTGTCCACTGATCAGAAAAAGATAACCCGGTTACTAATTGTCAACTTTCGGTCGTTAGCAAATTTCTTTCCTTTGACAACCTTTTTGTTACAAGTTTTTCTTTTTCCTTTTTTGTTTCACCGTCTTCTTTTTCCAGTCAAGCATGAAAAATTTGCTGAAGGCGAGGGAGTGAATTAATGGGTTAGAAACTGAAACTGCTTTCCAGAAGTGTTTTGATTGGACAATATGTGTCTTGAACGCCACTTCCCTAAAACCTTTCATCTCTTGTTTGAGTTATCCATTTTGTAAACTCTCCACTGTTTTCTGTTGCCCTTTCAAACTTTAATTAGGCTGCATATTTCTTTTCTTATTTTGTGTAAAGATCCAGCTAAAAACTCAGTATGTGCCACCCACAGTTTGCAGCGAGTTAAAAGCCGCAGCGTGAAAATAACGTTTGAGCGTTTTCACTTTTGGCAGCTCCTAGAGGCAGTGTTGGGAATAAAAAGACACATAAAATCTTACAAATGAATCTGGCCTGAGGTCACCAAGTTACAGAGCACAAAGAATGCAAACTGTGTCACTTGCTTTTTGTCTCATATTATTGTTAATTCAATGTGGTTTTGGATTTTTTTTTTTCTTTCACAGTGTGATAGTTACTTCTTTTAAACAAATCATGTCATGTCGACATCTATTTGAAACATTTTATTTGTGCCGGTGCAATAGTTGAAATGGACAATGCAGCACAAGTGAAATAAGATTATCTTAGTGGGCCATATTGATGTTCCCCAAGACTTGGAAAAATAGTGCATGTCTCATTACATCTGCTGTTTAGCTAACACAGCATTTCTACATGAAAACATCACATTTAGTTAGATATGGTGGTGATAGTGTGATGGTCTGGGGCTGCTGTGATACATCAATGACTTGCTTTAAATGTTGCTCTTAGCCTAAAAGTCCTAAAGGAGAATGTCTGGTCAGCAGTTTGTAACCTTAAACACACTTTTGGTTATGTAACAGGACAATAATCAAAGCACAACAGCAACTCCACCTCTGACTACAAAAAACCCCAACGTGAACGTTCGGGAGTGGCTTAGTCAAAGTCTGGACTTAGATCCTTTTGTGATGCTGTGGCATGACTTTAAACGTTCCTGATCAAAATGCCTCCAGCAATATAAAAGGCTTGTATCCAGTTATGGCCGCTGTTGATACAACCAGTTATTAGGTCTAGAGAAATGTCCTTTCCACACAAAGTCATATTGGTTTGGATAGATTTTTTGACTTTATATGCGTCCATCTGGATGACATTTTGTAGTTAGATCCATCGTATTCCTTCTCTAGTCATGTCCTTAGGAGTCAGATACAAATGTGCCCAAAACAAAAAGGAAATTAAATACATTTGTGCGAAAAACTAGCTGAATAAGCCTAACCAGCTGCATTTGGAAAAAAAAGTCTAATAGAGCAGATGGACGGTACTTTATTTAAGACAAATCAATATTATCATGCACTGAAGAAACCTCTGTTGCCAGTTTTGTTAGCTCAGTTATTTCTTGTGATTTCTATCTTTAAACATTTATTTTCTTTAAAGATCCAGAAAGGCTGTTTGGTGAAACTCATTGTGTAGAGTTCTGGTTTTGCTTCAGTCCTGCAGTTTTGGTGTGGTTCTGGTCCCTGAGTAACTCTGGTCAGCAATGCTGGTTCAGCAGACCGAAGGAGGCGTGTGTGCCAGATGTCTTTGCTCTCAACCTTTAATCGTTCCTGTGCCATTATTGGTCGGTCACAGAGATCCCAGAAAAGTCCCAGTGTCATCTGTGTTTGTGTGCAGCTGGTTTGATCTAGCTGTTTGCCAAGAGTTTCCCTGGATGGTATTACTTGTCTTTTCTCTCCTGCCTGTCAGGTACAGATTTACAGCCTCTCTAGAGTTTCCCACTCTGTCACGTTTACACTTTGTCACCTGAAATAATAACAGATCGGTGGTAAAAGATGAGAGGATTGAGTTTAAGTTTGTGGAAGTAATTATGTGTTAAAAAATTTCTTTTTTCTTCCTTCCTCTTTATTCTCTAGGTGATTTTCAGCATCCGGAGAGACCAGTGCGTTAGGACGCATCGCTCCAACCGTAACTGGACCGCCCATCCACATGCACGACACCATGGGCAGCTCCCCAGAGGTGCTTTCCTGGACCTCCTGCCCCAGTCTCTTGGTGGGGAAGCTGAAAGAGGAGCTTAAGCTCTCCGTGGTTGGGGACGCCATGAAGAAATCCACCTCTCCCAATGCCCAATCCCAGCCTCCTCAGGCCCCGCCTGCTGCTTTACCTCCTCAGATCATCACAGACCTGGCCCCGCCGACCAACCTGCCCGTTCCCCTGCACGCGCCCGGCCAGGACGAGGACTCCATGCTGGGGGGCATCAGCCCAGGCAACACGGCCCTCAGCGTGGACTCCACTCGGAGCGAAGGCGGACACTTTGACAACAGCGTACTCCAGCTGCAGGAGCAGGACCAGGAGGAAGCGGGTTCACCGGCGTCCTGTGAGCACGGCGGGTGTGGGAGCGGCATGGAGGAGCAGATGGGAGAGGGAGACTGTCCTGTGGACCACAGCGGCGAGGGGAGACCCAGCCACCCGCGGCACCCTGACGACATCAAGCTGCACTTCCAAAGAGCCGGGCCCGGGTCGGGGGGCTTCCTGGAGGGGCTGTTCGGCTGCCTCCGGCCCGTCTGGAACATCATTGGGAAAACGTACTCCACAGAATACAAGCTGCAGCAACAAGGTTAGCTCTTGGTTTCATCTGGCTGCGCGGTGTCCGGTTGAACAAACTAAACCCTCTCTGTTTAATTAAAAGGCTTCTGTCTCTAACTCTTCTGAGAAACAATCGAACGGTTCTGTCTTGTACTACCAAAAGCGAAACTGAATATCTGTCCCCAGCTTCAGAACGAGGCTGCCGCTGTGTGGCTGTGCTGCTGTCAGTTAGAATTAAGGTCACAGGTAAAGGTAGACTCACCGTGCCGCAGGGCTCGGTGTAGAGACGGGATGCGCTGGCGGAAGGATATGTGTCGAGGTTAGGCACAAACGAGCTGAAGCTTTACGTTGTTGAGCTGAAAAGTGAGGCAGCATAACTTCTCCTCATCCTCACTGATAGTAAAGCAGCACGAAACGGGGCAGCACGAAATGTTACTCCCTGAATGTGCACAGCTTATGCTGTTTTCATCTGCATGTGTAAGTTACTTATGCTGCACAGAAGTGGTCCCAGCTTGTGAAAATGTAATTTATAATGGTCTGGATTTATTTATGCCATTAAACCTGGCATTTTAACAGGGCAGTATAGAAATTTTAGATCCACTACAATTCCAGATCTTTGTGGTTTGTCTCTGATGATGCATCCACACAAGTCCTGTTTAGTCCACATTAATACAGCTCCAGTTTAGCTAGGAGGTACAGTTTGTTTGGGGAGATGTAAATGTGTAAAGAAAAGCTGGTCTGCCTGAGATCTCGGCTCGGTTGAAGTCAACTCTGGCGCGGCTCTAATGGGTATGTGAATGCTAAGCAGACCAGAGATAGCTCTAAAAGCAGGAAGCAGACTACAGGGCTAGGCATTCTGGGCAAATACAACCAAAACAACCATGTGAGTCTAGCACTAGCAGGAGAAATACCTTGTGGTCTTTTGCTAAAGGCAAAAGAGAAATGTTACAACACGGTACAATTTGATGCCAGACCATTTTTGCTTACATTTTGTGAGGAAGGATGCTGCACTCTTTAGTGTTTTTGTGTCGTTTCCTTTCGAGGTTCTTGGTGCAGCACCACCAAAGGTTAGGGGCTGAACTGGTTGTTCAAAGGATTTGATTTGTTTTACACTGTAGTGTGAAAGCGAACCGCACCAGGTGAAAATGTAATAAATGTTGCAATTTAATCATGTCTACCGGAACATCAGGTGCGAAAACTACCTAAAAAATTAGATATTTAAACTTAAAAGCAAGTTTGTACATGCTTAAAAAGGTCTAAAAAATGTCTCTATTTTACCTGGTTAAGTAGATTGCTATTTCTTTCTACCAGCTAACCTGACAGAGTTTTTTCTGTGCATCTTAAATAAGATTAATATAAATATGTCGGTCGTCTCACAGGACAATGTAACAAAGTGCAGGTGTCAGAAGCATGAAATGTAATTAACCTGATTGCAGACATGTGGGAGGTCCCGTTTGAGGAGATTTCCGAGCTGCAGTGGCTGGGCAGCGGTGCGCAGGGCGCCGTCTTCCTGGGCAAGTTTCGCTCTGAGGAGGTGGCCATCAAGAAGGTGCGGGAGCAGAAAGAGACGGACATTAAGCACCTGCGGAAGCTCAAGCACCCCAACATCATCAGCTTCAAGTAAGTTCAAAACTCAGAACTTCTTGCCGGTTACCTGATCCTGGTTTTAGAACATGTTGCCTGTTTTGTGCATGTCAGAGGGGTGTGCACCCAGGCGCCCTGCTACTGCATCATCATGGAGTACTGCGCCCAGGGCCAGCTGTATGAGGTGCTGAGGGCCGGGAGGAAGGTCACCCCCAGGCTGCTGGTAGACTGGGCCACAGGGATCGCCGGCGGCATGAACTACCTACACCTTCACAAGATCATCCACAGGGACCTCAAGTCTCCCAAGTGAGCTGCTGGTTTACTGCTAATGTCACATGAGAGGCTTGGAAACTTTCCTCAAGCTGTTTTTCTTAAGTGAAGTACAGGGGCTCCCACAAAAAGTCCCATAGGGACATTTTGTTTTTGTTTTCAAGTTCAAGATTAAAAAATAAAGTATAGAAAATAGTTGTGTGTCCATCCGTCTTTCTGTTTTTCTATCCACACATCCGTCTTAAGGTCAGTTCAACTTTACTTCCATCCATACATCCATCTTTCTGTCTGTCTGCATTCACATCCATCCATTAATCTGTTTTTCATTTAGTTTGTTTTTACGTTCATCTGTCCATAAATTTGTCTTTCTGTCAGTCTAGCTTTCCAACTCTCCAGCCATCCATAGCCTCCACATCTGAAGCTACACCGCTGTATAAATTCATAGTTACGTTTGATGGATTTTATATAAATTATTTTTCTCAAACCGCTTTAGCACCTTTTAAGACATTTTGGATAAAAGTAGCAGCAGCAACTCATCCCTCCGGCTCTTTACAGAGTGACATTTGCTCAAATGTTTTGGTTAATAAAAGCAATCTCCTCTGCTTCTCCTCCTCCTCCTTATGTCTCATCCTCTGCAGTCGTGTCTGTAGCTCTGCCTTTCTAATCAATATCATCATGCTGCAGCAACAAACCCTGTATTAGTCAGCAGAATGATAGTTGGCTGAAAGCACTGTAAAGGTCAGTCTCATTTAGCTAATGGGATGATTCAGAAACACTTTTCTGAAAAACAGTTGAGTATGCTACAGAAGAAAAAAAAACAAGATATCGCTCTTTAAATTTAGTGGAATATCAGCGAAGAAGCTTAATTGACAAAGTGAATAGTTTCAACTAAATCAGCTCATTTTGTTGCTCTCTTCTGTCTGTCTGTATTTCAGTGTTTTGGTCACACACAACGACACTGTGAAAATCTCTGATTTCGGAACGTCCAAAGAGCTCAGCGATAAAAGTACAAAGATGTCATTTGCGGGTACGGTGGCCTGGATGGCTCCGGAAGTCATAAGAAACGAGCCTGTGTCTGAAAAAGTCGACATCTGGTGAGTAGGAGCACACCTAATTCTAAAAATATTGAATAAAAAGCTTGTTTTTGTCTCTAATTTAGAGATGAAAATCTGATGTTGGAGTTATCTATGGTGCACTGAGACTGGAGCCTGAGTTAATTTGTGTTTTCCAGGTCTTTTGGTGTTGTTTTATGGGAATTGCTGACAGGAGAAATTCCCTACAAAGATGTGGACTCGTCCGCCATCATTTGGGGTGTTGGCAGCAACAGCCTACACCTTCCTGTCCCCTCCACTTGCCCAGACGGTTTTAAAATCCTCATGAAACAAACATGGTGAGTTTGGACCCGATGCTGTGACATCTGCTCTGCGTTTACTTTGAGATAATTCTTGATTCCTTTGCTGTTTTGCTTCATTCCAGGCAAGGCAAACCCAGGAATAGGCCTTCATTTCGTCAGATCCTCCTCCATCTCGACATTGCTTCCTCTGATGTTTTAGGAACTCCTCAGGAGACCTACTTCAAGTCTCAGGTTTGGATTTCAGTCAAAACACTCGCGCAACTCTAATTTCTCTTCTCGCGGTATAGCGCCTTCCAAAAATGTTTTTATACACTTTGAACTTTTTCAGTTTTTTTTTCTCTATTCTTTGTCTTTCCTTGGAATTTTATCAGAAAAACATCACAAAGTAACATGAGATTGTGAAGTGGAAGGACAATATGTAGTTATTTTGAAAAATACATATATTCTTGCTTTCACCTCACTTCACAATTCTGCATTACTTTGTGTTTAAACACATAACATTTCAATAAAATACTTTGACTTCGCAGCTTCGGCTTTGCATGCAGGTTTTCTAAACTGTCCATTTATGCTACAGGCAGAGTGGAGGGAGGAGGTGAAGAAGCACTTTGAGAAGATCAAAAGTGAAGGCACTTGCATTCACAGGCTGGACGAGGAGCTGATCCGTCGCAGGAGGGATGAACTCAGGTCTGTTTTCCAAATAATTTATGATGGGTTTTGTTAACAGGACAGCAGGTGGAAGACATAATGCTGATTTTTTTACATTTTTTTTCTGTTTTAGGCATGCTCTGGACATCCGGGAGCACTATGAAAGAAAGCTGGAGAGAGCCAACAACCTCTACATGGAGCTCAGTGCCATTATGCTGCAGCTGGAGGTCCGAGAGAAGGAACTTATGAAGTACGTACAAATGCAAGGCGTTATTTCACTTTGATGTCATTTTCTTACAATAGGCCTTTGATGGGTGATACCTGGAGAAAGTGTTTCCTTTTTCTCCAGCAATAAATAGTTCAGTTGCTCTGCAGATTCAAGACTTTTGTTCCTGGATGAAGTTTTCTGCCTCTAAGGCTGATTGGTGTTTTTTTGTCCTTGCATTGCGTCCCGTGAAACCAAACCAAACATCTGCTGTCTCTGTAGGAGGGAGCAGGCAGTGGAGAAGAAATATCCAGGAAGCTACAAACGCCACCTGGTTCGGCCCATCGTCAGGTCCAATGCCGTCGAGAAGCTCATCAAGAAAAAAGGAAGCATCTCACACAAACCTGGAATGCCACCCACCAAAAGGTGTCAGATTTTAGTTTTGTTTCATTTAATCTTGCTAAAAATACAAGCATGAACTGGTGGAAAACTTTTTTTTTTCACATATTTTCTTCCATATCAAATACGAAACTAGTGAAAAATACATTCACCTAAAAAATTCTTACATCAGTCATGAGTTTAACTGAAGGCAAAGTGTTCTTTTCTAGCCGCCCTTTCCCCGCTGAAATTTTACCACTTTGCACTAAAGGGGTAGTCAGTGTATTTCCCCTCTGTTATTCCATTGTAGTTTGTGAAAATGAGAGGTGTAAACTTTTGAATTTAATACTTTTTGATTTGCTTTCATCAGGGGTAAAAGAGTAAGAAAACATTAATTTGCAAACTTTACAAAATCCATTCATCAGTATTTTAGCACCCTCATTAAAATTGTTGGCATTAAAATAACTTTGCTTCTGATAGGAAAATATTATAAATATTGAAGAAGAACAATCTATAACCCACATTATGTGCCGTGATAAATACACAGGAGACTAGGTGACTCTTCCCACTGCTGCCTTTCAGCACCAGACAAGGCAGAGATGATGATCAATTTGCCTTCAGTACTGAAAAAGAACAACTTCCCTTCACTTACTTTAAGTCTGAGATAATTACTTTTAGCATTCATAAGATGTTTAACACATGAATTAATTTTTATTTATCTTGAATTGTTTAAAGTTTAAATTTCAGCTCATTGACACACTTTAAACAGTTTTAAAGAACTTTTTTTTACTTGATTGTTAATTAAGGATTTAAAAATCAATATTACCTTAATGGGCAGAGACTTAAAATAAGGTGAACCTGTAAAACTGCTGTGTTAAATGTGTGTGCACCTAATTTTTGTGTTGAAGCATCAGGGCATCTATCAGAAAGTCTCTCTAAATGTAATCAAAAAGTTACTTGCACCAGTGCAAAAAGTTATTCTAGACTCCTGTAAAGCACCTCTAGACTGAATGCAGCGTTGCTGAATGCGTTTCTTGCAGGCCGGACCTGCTGCGCTCTGACGGCATCCCCAGCCTCGACCCCCTCCCCTCGCCCTCGCCTCTGTCGGCCAGCCCCAAAGTCTCCACGCCTCCCGGGAAAACCCGCTACCGCAGCAAGCCTCGCCATCGCCGCGCCAACAGCAAAGGCAGCCACAGCGAGTTCCCTGGCGCCTTGAAGCCTGTCGCTGGAGCTGCAGAAGACACCCAGTCTCTGCAGGAGCAGCCTTTCCACCATCTCCACCACCACCATCATCATCACCACCACCCGCCAGCTGAGGGTCAGTTCCTTCCCCTTAAAGGCCGCGAGGAGGCCGTAGTCAACTGTGCCAACAATCTGCGCTACTTCGGCCCCGCCGCCGCCCTCCGCAGCCCTCAGACCGACCACCTGCAGCGCCGCGTCTCTGACTCCAGCCCTGACCTCATTTCCACAGCCGTGGATGCAGACACGCGGCAGCGGACTTCATCCGCCAGCTCCAACCCCGTACCAGGGGCCGGCGCTGTGCTGTTATGTCCCTGCTGCCAGGCTCACCCTCTGCCCGGCTGCTTGCACTGTCAGGAGACTCCGCCCACTCTAAGCCAACCAGAATTACCGCACTACTCGCTGCTTAGCACCCAGGAAAGCAACCAGTCTTCACTGGCGCCACCCAATAAAGAGTCAGCTTTAAACGGGGAGGACAGCAGCCTCGTTGTCCCGCAGGCGCAGGATCCATCCCAGTCTAAACACCCGCTGCCCTCTGCACTGCCCCGCACCCTCAGACCCCTCAGAAAGGTGAGCATCCATGAATCATTGCACAAACAGTTGCACACCTTGCATTTTTTTACATTAAAATTTCAAACTTCATCATATTTTACTGGGATTTTATGTGACAGACAGACAATGGTAGTGAGTCGTTGCAAAATAGAATGAAAGTAAATGTTTTTCATGTTTCTTTTTATGAATAAAAATTGAAGTGTCGCCTCCATCTGTATTAAACACGCTTTAATACAGGTGTTCCTTCTGGACTATTAAAAATGTGATGTGCGGTGGAAAATGAGCACCGTGCATCTCTGTAGTAATACACGGTGGTGGCAGCATCATGCTGTGGGGATGTTTCTTTATGTAAATACAGGGCAATAATAGAAGACTCACATCTGAAGAGATTTAGGAGCGGGTTGGAAGGTCACCTTTCAGCAGGGAGTTAATCCCAAATACACAGACAGTGTGATGGTGGAATGATTTAGATCATCGCATATTCATTGTTAAGAATGGTCTAGTCAAAGTCCACTCTGCAATCCAAATAAGAACCTGAAAATGAATGTTCACAGATGCTATGCATCCAATTTGACTGTCAGAGCTATTTTGCAGAGGAATCGACTTAACATTTTCTGTGTGTAGATGCGTAAATCTGGTAGGGACTTACATATTTCAGAAACTCACTACTATGCGATTCTTTGTGTTCATCTTTCTCATAAAGTCCCATTGAAATCCACATAAATCCAGAAATGTGGTCGTGGGCTAAAAGTATATGAAAATCATTTAAAGGTAATGTAGATAAAAAACACACTAAACAAAGTTTGATGTATTAATGTTAAAATACTCTGAAGGTGTGAATATTGGAAGGCAGTGAGTGTGTATGGTGAGTGTCTGCATATCAATGGCCATTGTTGCTGCACTTTTCAGGGTGGCGATGAGTCATCTGAAGAGGAGGAGGGAGAGGTGGACAGTGAAGTGGAGTTTCCACGGCGACAGAGGTAAAATACTTTGCAAACTGACTTTTACGTGTCGTAATACTGCTAAGTTAATCCATTAAAAACCGAAACAAATGGCCCTTTTGCACGCCGTAATCAAAATGTAGCCAAAATTAACTAAGACTACAGCTCACTCCAGAATATTTTCCTTCCAGGCCCCATCGCTGCATGAGCAGCTTTCAGTCCTACTCCACCTTCAGCTCGGAGAACCTGTCGGTGTCGGACGGGGAGGAGGGCAACACGAGCGACCACTCGCACAGCGGACCCCTGAGCGCCAGCCAGGAGGAGCACCTGGACGAGCTGCTGTCGCACACGCCCGACATCCCCATCGACATCTCCACCCAGTCCGACGGCCTTTCCGACAAGGAGTGCGCCGTCCGCAGGGTGAAGACGCAGATCTCGCTGGGGAAGCTGTGCTCGGACGAACACAGCTATGAGGTCAGTGGCGATTTGGCTTTTGACTTAAAGGTGGTACGTAGGCGGCGGCGTCCAGCTAATGCTCTGTGGGAACACTGGGGGAAATGTACAGATTTATATTCATGTATATTTTAAATATACAAAATGAGTAAACAAACTAAAACAATAAATATGATGAGTCATGAGGTCTCTGTAAACAAAATTGCCCTTCAGACAATGTTATTCATTAGCCTCAGACAGGGAAAACAGGCAAAACAGGCAAAACTTCCAGTTAGACGGAAAGAACAATAAGGTACAAACTAAATGCTTTGTACTGCATCAAAAGCTTGCAGCAGTTTTCAACTGGCCGCCTTTTCAACAATTTTAAAGGGCAGCATCTCCTTAATGTCTAAATCTACACAAACAAGCAGGAAAATGTAAATTATTGAGCTCATTGTATTTTATGGTGCAACTAATCATAAAATTAAACGAGCTTATTGTGCGAGGCTTATTTTTTGGCCCTAAATAGAAATTAGCAGCCACATTTTATTTGGCTTGAACGAAAACTAATTATATTTCATTTAATGACAGTAAATTGCATTGCAACAAAAATCTATATGACTTTTGGCTAAGATAACCACTAGTAGTTGATTTTATAGCCAACACATGCTTCATTATTACAAACTTAAAGAAGAGCCGGAGAGACATAAAGTGATTTTTAAAGCTGCCAGGTCTTTGCTCAAGCTTTTTCTCTCATTTTGTCTCCAGAATCCGCTGCAGTTCGGAGACTCGGACTGTGATTCGTCGGAAGCAGAGTGCTCCGATACCACCATAAGAAACAACAAAGTCGGTGCTCCGTCGTCATGGTGAAACTCTCCACAGGGTGTTGGATGTGTTTGTTTATATTATTGTTTTTTGCCTGGTGGCCATCTTGTCCATATTAGAGGGCTCCACAGAAAACACAGCAATAAGAGGACATCATACAGAACAAAACTCTCCCTACAGCGAAGTCCTGCGTAATCTCCCCACATCCTCAGCATCACCAAACCCGCCGCCCCCACCCCACCTCCGCCTCCCAACGTATAGCACTGCATCCAGGCAAACCCATGGCAGGGATTCCCTTTTGATTGATAATGTACAGTAGATAGTATAACGTTCTTAATTTATTTTTGTCTGAGTTTTGAAGAGAAATTCAGGATTTTCTGAACAGAGGAAATGAAAACTGACATCTTGTGACTGAGACTGATGAAGGTGCGGAGGATAGCAGAGGGAGGAAACGTTGAAGCTCTGATGCGTCTGAGCATCACTACAGGCCTAGGTCTCGCTACAGTTGCTCTGAGCATCGCTGTGTCAGTGAAACCTCACAAAAAGAAAAAAGCAATCTTCTCGTTAGTTTACAGCGCAGTGACCCGGTATCCCGCATCCTTTCACTTCCTTCTTGTCACGACTGTGGCCGACACAGGTAAACAATGAGCTCATGGAAACAGTGTCAACACCAGCATGAACAACTCGCCTTGCAAATTGCAAATGGAAACTCCCCCCAACCCCCAAAAAAAGGGAAAAAACTCCACCTCTGGACTTGTCTCATCATCAGGATCACCGCATAGCTATTAGAGCATGCTCTCAAGAGGAAATAAAGCTTTACAAGGACTGCATGAAGCAGACGGGCGGTCAGCAGAGAGAACGACTCATCCGAGAGCTAAAAACAAACAAAATAACGGACGCTCTCATCCTTCTCTCTGAGACACGTCATCAGCGTCATCAGCTTTTGAGGACGGCGTGCGTTGGTTCGCGTAAGACCCCCTCCCTTCCTCAACCATCAGACATTGCAGTTTCAAGTCTCATCTCAGGATCGCTCAAGGACTGTGAAACTGGATCGGACCAATTATCGTGTGAGAGAATGTTCTTTGACTGGCACATGTTAATATAAAGGACCAGGGAGGCATTTAGCAAACAACAATAAAGCTCTTACAGAAAAGCCTTGGATGTTCAACCCTTTAGTGTAGGTGTTTCTATAGCTGCAGACTAAATGCAGTGTCTCTTTTTTTGTTTCCTTGTTTTAGATTTTCCTGGAAAGCGACAGAGCGCCTCATTCATCATTTTCTTGCAGAGATTTTTATTTTTTTTATCCAGGATGATACAAGTGCATTTCTATAAATAAGAATATGATGTAAAAACTTTTTCACTCAATAAAGTCAAATTAATATAATTTCAATGCAGGCACAGTCAAAATTTTAATCAAAATTACTTGTTTAATTCTTGGGATGTAAAACTAGGGCATCAATCAGAAAGTCTCTGTAAATTTCATCATACCAATTTAAAGAAAAATAGTATTTCTCATAAAGATGTCATTCCACATTCCACGGCGTAAACTTTCGGGTTCCACTAAAGAAGCTGAAGGAAAATTTAGTAGAGGGAAAAAGTATGCTAAAAATGTGTGATAACTCCATATAGCACAGCCTTATTAAATGGAAAACAGAACTAAAAGCTTGAGTCTCAGCAGAGTAATTAAAAGGTCCTAAAATAATTTCAATTTTAAGTTTTAAAAACATATGTTCAGTTTTCCAGCACGAGTCTTAAATGTTATTTATGCTTTAAATGTGCTGCTTCCTCTGATTTTTTATTTTTTTTGTTTGTTTGTTTTATGCTGTGGTAGTGATCATTTGTCCCATGTTATGAAGTTCTTGACATGTAGAGTGGTGTTATGCTGTAATATTTCTTCCGACTTTCAGCCTTGCCCTATAAACCCATGAAATTATTCTGCTTATGGAGCTGGATTATCGTTGTTAGTTTATAATGAAAATCACACTCTTTTAACCTTATTTATTTCAGCTAATTCTTTATGGAAATGTGTATATTTGACAAGGTGGCTGGTTTTCAAATATTTGCTAAAACCTCTTGTGGATAAATAGTATGAGACTTACTTTACAAAAAGTGTTAAAATTCATAAAAATATATGGAAAAGGCAAAAAAAATAAAATAATAAAAGCTAAGTGTAGGTTATTGAGCATATCAGGGATTCACTTAATATGTTTTTCTTTGTAAGTCATGTTGCTCTTAAACCATATTTGGTCCAAAAGAGGTCAGTTAGTTTAACATTGAATTTACTGAAACATGAAGAAACTCTGTCAAATATAAATCTGTTTGCTATTAATCTATATAATGAGCTTCATCGAATGACTAAAGTAAACTAACTTTTTATGATATTTGAATTTATTGAGATGCACTTGTAAATATTGTCTGTTAGCTGAACAGCAATAACAAACAGCAGGGTAGTTCTCAGGTGATTAATAGGAGAGGGGGTTAATCCAGCAGGCTGGATGTAACCATGGTTACTAGGGGTTAGACTGGAGCACTGAGTGGATATATATTTTTAATTGATCCCCTTCTCTTATTTTTTCCCCCCAACTTGCCTTTTTGAGGTTTTATGCTCAGGATTTGTGTTGAATGACAGCAATATATCATCTGCCACTAGATGGCGACATTTGATTTTGCCTTTCTTCTGTGAAACTCCCACATCAATCTGTCTCATGATCCCAGCAATACAACTTTTTTTTCACCCGATCATCTTAAATACAAAAAAAAGAGATACTGCATTTATGAAAGCATTATTTTGTTGCTTTTGGATCCTTGTCTCGCATCCACATCTGTAATAATCCCATCAGTCAGGGCGGTAACCGAACGCTAATGATGTCAGCTCAGACGTGTGTGCAGACGGTTGTGAATCTGCGTAAGGAACACAAGCCAGAGACGAGACCACGGAGCTTTAAGCTGCTCTTGGTTTTCACCAACCATATATCTCAGTGTTAATCCTGTACATAAACAAATGTAAATGCAATGTGATCCGTTTTTCATCCTCTTCCGTTCATGTGTCTGCCGAGTGGCCGGACAGTAGTAGGAGGAGGAGGTCATCCTTATATCAGTATTGAGCACTACGACAGGAAGGTGAATCTTGGTTCAATGCGCTCGAGAGCTTTGAAAAGCCTCCATCTACCGTCTTCTCTTCTGTTTACGTACATGTGAAGTAACCTTGTGTAATCTGATCGAGCTGATAATAACACTTGTCTTCTCTGGCGTCCATCCTGTGAAGAATGATTGTTGTGAACGTTTAATTTAATTTTGATCTTTTTATTGTTGTTTTTTTCTCTCTTTCTTTTCTCTCTCCTTTTTGTAGCTGGCCTACATAATTATTGAATTAATTTATTTGAAATGAGTCATCAGGAGTAGTATTTCTTTTTAATTTGAGGCAGCTTCAGAAATCTCATGACCAACAGGTTGTCCTTTTGAAGGAAGCACAATGAAATGGGCGTGGGGAAGAGGGCAGTATTTGTGTGGTTGAACAAAAGCGTTACCATATCACTGTTTCACCCTGCAGAGGGACCACTCATCGTTTAGATTCATCATCGCAGTTTAAAGTACCGGATAAGTAGTTTACAGAATCAAGTGTCCCTTCAGCTTTTTCCATCTTCCACTAGGTTGTTAGGAATCACAACAGGGTAGAAGAGACCGAGGGAACATGTAAGGAGCCAATTATTTCTCTACTTCTGCAGTGATTCCTTCTTCACATTTGTAATCATAAACTAAAATACTTCCATTTGAATTTTTATGAAATTGTTGCCTGATTCTGTTTAGCGCACATACTTTTTTTCTCTCTCTCTTTCTCATTTGCGACCCTCTTCCCTGTTGAATGGCATTATGATCAACCAATCCTGTCATTTTCCTGTATTATTCAGTGTACAGTGCAATAGGAGAATAAAATCAAAGCAAACAAACTGCATGGAATAAATGCTGATGTACTGTACCAAGAACACAGTCGTTTGTCTTGTTTTATTTAAAACAAAGTGGGTAATGTTTATAAATTCAGTGCAGTGCAAATTAATTTGTTTTATTGAGGGTTTTATGTGTTAGATGAGAGGTGCTGAGGTTCAGTCATCCAGTGTGCTGAATGGATGAAATGCCTCCTCAACATGGAGTCAAGTTTCACAGAGTTCCACTAATGACCTAAGTATTTGATTCAAATGTCTAGAATCTGAGTTTCATCTAAATGTTGCAGATTTATGGCCCTCAAAGGACTGAACTTTAAAATTCGGTGCATAACTGAAGTGCAAGAAGAAAGGTACAGTTTTCAGGACACCTGTGAGCCTTTTTTTTAACGTCTTGACACATTTTTAATTATATCAAGATTTTTACTTTGACTAGACCATGCTAGTAGGAATATCCTTAGCTGTATGCTATCCCATTGTCCTTCTGACTATATGTTGTTGTTTTTTCACTTTTTTTTGTCTCAGCTGATCAATTCTGACTAACTTCCTTCAAGAAAAACTTCCCTGCAGTCTGATGCAACCACTTTGTTTTACTGTCGAAATGGTGTGTTCAGGAATTTGTGACGTGCTAATTTTTCCCTAAAAAGTTTAATTTCAGTTTCTTCTTCCACATGTTTACCTTGTCTCGTACATATTTCTAAAATGTTGTAAATCATGTATCATTTTCTTTCCATTTCAAAGCATACAATGATATTTCCGGAGTTGTTGAGAGGAAGTGTGTAAATGGTCAAGGGTTGTGAATGCTTTTGTGAGCCATTTTAGGTGAGTTATTTATTAATGTTCTGTTTGTTGCGTTTCCTGGGCAACGTTCATGCAGTGTTGGCATGAGCTCCAGTAATGATACAAAAACCCTGCATTTAACATCCAAACACAGCATGACACAGTTTTGCTACAAAGCTTAAAAAAAATTTGGATCCCAAGATAATTGGATATGTACTAATTATCATTACCTGATTTTATTTTTTTTTTTTCTAAAAAATGTTCCAAATAATTGCTGGTGGTCTAGTTGTTCCTTTTCTGTTCCATTATTTTATTGGTTCAACATCTCCACGTGTCAAAATAATTCACAGTTTGCTTTTATTTTCACTTTTTAGAGAAGTTTTCCTCTTGGGAACAGTTCCAGGCAATATGAACTGCCATGATCTTTAAACATGAAATAAAAAGTTTTCTTATTAATTTTCCTGAATATTGCACAGTCTGACCTCAGCCAACTGGCAACTGTGGATCTTTACAGCTGCTTTAAATGAACTGCAGCTCATGAAGTGCTGACTGAAGGATCGGAGAGCAAACAACTGACAGACGTCTTCACTGATACTCCTAACATATCTGAGACCTTCAAGCTGGTGGTCACATGAAACAAATCAATCCAGATCCACTCGAAAGTCAAATCACTTTTATCCACTCAAAACAACATTTAAAATTGATAACTCAGAAACTAAGATAAATATAACATTATCCTTTGAGATTTCACATCACAGGCTCCCACTTGGACCATGACAAACAAATGACATTCACTGCAAAACTTTCACCTTATTCAGAAAATTATTAAAAATAAGACTTTTTTTAATTGGATTGTTTGAAAATCACAAATTATGACTCTTCAAAGACGGCATTCAAATTTAGCTGTTCTGCCTCCCCTTTTTTCTGTTTTTGTTCTATATTAAGATGATCTTAAAGGAAACATTTGTCCAAACTGATTGTGTGACTTTTGTGTGCTTGTTTACATGAAAGAAACAAAGTCTCATCATCATCTTCTAGGAGTTTAAATTGGATACAAGCTTAGCTACTGCTACATCTTCTTCAAAATGTTGAGTCCTGATCAACTCTAGAGAAATGGATCAAATCTCAAGTCAATGCACTGATTGGACAAAAAAAAACCTTGGTCTGGATGAGACGATGTCTGACCTAAAAACATCTGAATGTTGCTTGTCAGGTGAACCAAATACTGTGGATGTCTAAGGTCATGATCTGACCTGTCTACTCAGAGTTCTCAGGTTTTTCTACTTTTAGTCATGTCTTATTTGCTTGTTTAAAATTTAAAAGCCGTTGGCATTCATTCCAAGCAATGCAATGTTTTTTTAAGAGCATCTCTTGTTGCAATATAATTCAATTTGTTCCCCCTTTATTTTTTATGTTTATTGTTTATGCATCTTTATGTTTATGTCTTGCCTTACATTCCCGCATTCTTACTGGAGGTGGAGCTGCTCTCTTCTTTATGAAGCGTGATTCGCAAACACAAATGTTACGAAGAACCACACAGAGTCAAACTGTTCCCTCTTGTATGTTCCTGCTGTTGTAAGCCTGATATCAGTCACGTTTTCACTATGCGGTCTTTTCAAGCTCCACCTTTTTTCACGTCGATCATTCGAGGAAGCGCACGAAGACGCCCTCAAACACACCTCACGAAAAACAGATTTTAATGTAATCGGGTTAAAGTTGTTTATCTTCTGTAAAGTGTGCGTCGGTTTGTGCACCGTCTACTCGACTGATCAGTTTATATTCATCCCTGTTGGGTCTCCTCTCACAAACACTTCGGTTGAGCGGGAACAAAGGGAGAAGCGCAGAGAATAGTAGGAATTCGCAGCTCCGGGCGGCGCCGGCACGTAAAGTAAGCGCTCCACCGATACTCTCCCTGGGTGACAGTGGGCGGAGTCAGTCTACGGAGAGGCGTAACTGTTGAGTGTCTCCACGCCACCGAATCACTAGGGTTTGGTTTGAACCCGCTGCCAACAAGGAAGCGAACAGCTGGGACGACACCGAGGAGCGACACCGTCATTTATTCTGTCAATTAACGGGATTCTTTTCATTTTTTTTTTTTCATAGGCGGGTGTCTTTGTTGTCAGGTGAGCAGGTCGACATGTCTTCCATGGACTTGGAGAAGCTGAAGATGTCGGGAGCAGGTCGGGCCATAGCGGTGCTGACCAGCGGTGGAGATGCACAAGGTGACCTTAGAAAACTCCTCATCTGCAGTGAGGTTTTCATATTTCCTACCTGTGGAGCTTAAGCTGCGTTTCTGTGCAGCTCGGACCCCGACCGAGCGGGTTTGTTTACACATGGATCTGGAGCTAATTTTCGCACTCAGAGAGATCAATGTGGATTTATTTACGTTCTCACTCATAATGTAGTTCAGATGTCCCAAAAAGGCTCGCAGTAGGTGTAATATGTGCCAATTATAACGGCATGTTAAAAGGTTAATGGGATTCGTGTGAGAAGAGGCCAAAGTCGAGGCCCCCATGAGGCCCAGTGTGGATTCACAACCCATATAACAATCCCTGATACACTAGTATCACTTACTGCACCTGCTCAATACTATAATAATACAATATTTATTAATTGTGAAATCAGGGGTTTCCAGCAGAATGTGTGTATCAAACAATTACAGCTGCAGTAGTAAAACTGATTCTGCTGTAAAGCAAGACTAATTAATATATCCATACATTTAAAGTAGCTGCGTCTTGCAAGATGGAGATATTGCAGGTTCAAGTGCATAAATTAGTGATTAGGTCTGGATTTTTTCATAATTTGATCATACATCTTATACTTGAAATATAAGTATAAGTCTAAGACTAAGTCATAAATTATGTATATGCAAGTCTTAAAACTGTACATTTAATCACAAATGTATTTTATTTTTTTAGATAATTATTTTAGAACTGTCCTGGTGTTTATCAGCTCTTTGGCATGTAGTTCTAGCTCTGTGATGCAGATTTTATCACACTGTGACAAAACTACAAGCCCCATAATGCAGGGATGCAATTATTCCTATTCAAACTATCCCTGCTCCTGAAATTAATTCACTAATTCATTCATCTGCTAATTTAAAAACAATATGGACAGCTTGACCCTTTTGATTCACATCAAAAGCAGATGTAAAGCTGGAGATATGATTACAACTGAAAGACTTCTTATTTCATACATTTAGTCTAAATACAATTGCATAAAACCAAGTCCAGCGGTTTTTACAATAATCACAACCAACTGAAGCTGATTTGCACACACGATTGCGTAATAATGGTGAAAGGCTTAAATCTGAGCTCTCCTCCCCTTCCCCCACTTGGAACAGGCTCAGAAAGCCTTATGTGTCATGATCTGTTCAAGCAAATCTTGTCGAGGATAGCTGCTGCAGTCCTCACAGCAAATGGCACCTTTGCCCAATAACAGATAAACAACCGAAATGCAACAGTAGACACTTTAATTTCCTCATATGATGCAATAGCCTGGGTGCAAATCAACTGAAGTTGAGTTTGATGTAAGGACAATGCCGTTTTTGACCCAGGTATGAACGCTGCTGTCCGAGCCGTGATCAGAATGGGCATTTATGTCGGGGCCAAGGTCTATCTCATCCATGAGGTAAACGAGAGTTTTACGACCGCGAGTGAACATGCAGACCGACCAACGTCACATCCTGCTTTATGGCTTGGCTGGGACTGATTGCAATGTTCTTGTGATATTTCAGGGATATCAAGGCTTGGTGGATGGAGGAGAGAACATAAAGCTGGCACACTGGCACAGTGTGACCAACATTATCCAGCTGGTGGGTTGAAAGTTATTACTGTCTTCTGGGAAAATGACCATTTCACAAAGTGGAAATGGTTATGTCATACCACTAAGTACATTTTTAATGCCATTTCATCCCTTCATTTTTCCATATACATATATCGTTTTGCTAGAATGCAAATAACATTTTTGTAGACTTTACATTATTATCTATTGCTATATTTTGTTCTCCAGATCACTCGTTAAAACCAGTTTACTCTCACTAATTATGACCTTTTATTCAACCAAAGGTAATTTTCACTGATGGATATTACTTAATATTCTAAGATAATAAAATACAATGTCTGAAAAAAAACAATATTTTCAAATATCACTTGTCACAAAAACATGCCCCTAAGCCCATTGGTTGGTTTGGGACCCGGTAAAAAGTGGGAAATGGGGAAGGAGTGAAATGACCAGAACGCTACCTGGAGATTTGGTAAACAAAGGCGACCATGAACCAGTGAAACTAAAGAAATACATTTACTAAGGGCTCTTTCTTTAATCATCTCTGTGAAGCATGACTAAAGAAAAGCAAGATTGTTTTTATTCTTAAATCCTCTATACTCAGATTTTCTTCCTGACCTTCTGTTTCATGTGCATTTAGTCTAGCTGACTAAATGCTGACAGTTGTGTTTGTCTTTTCTTGCAGTTTTAGTTTAGAAACAATTATAAAACCTACATTTTATGGTACGAGATGAGCATTTTAAGACGTTTTGACAATAAATACAATAAATGAATATAAAACTTTTGTAGTATTTCACACAACTATTTTTTGGGACATGAGCTGAACTAGAATGATCTCATATAAGACTCTCACAATGTGATAACCTTTAATAAAAATGCCATCATGTCACGGCTAAAAAATATAGTTTACACTTTTTGGCCATTCTTTCTTTTTGCTCTTCGTAAAGATGCTTTAGTGTTAAAGTAACACTACTTTAATAAGAATGATGGGTAGTGATCCTTTTGCTATCACTTCTAATGAGAACAATTTTGAAACAGTTTAGTTTATTTGTCTTGTAAGTGACTGACAAACATTACTAGCCTTCTTTCAGCCGGCAGTATGTTAAATTTCACCCCATTGGAGAAAACTCTGACATGCCCTTAAAAGGACTTTGAACCATAAGAGGCATATATATGATGGAACAGTTTTGAAACTGTGACACTTTAAAACATATGTGTGCCTCGAGGCTGATTTGTGTTCCAAACACTGAACATTTCTAAGCATATTTTCTTTACTTTAAGGTAAATCTCTCTGTCTATCTTAGAAAATGGTAAAATTGGGACTTTATTTAATCCAGAGGTCGCTTCTAAATTCAGCCTAAAATAATTAAAATCAAGTCCAATCATTTGTAGACATCCCTGGACATCTTTTCAAATTTCACTTTTCAAACATAATTTCATGCAATTTGAATGGAAGACAACAAGTTCCTTTCTATCTTTGTTCAAAAATAATTCAGTCAGAATGCTACATTTATTTTCCTCCTTCGCTTATGAGTCATAGTCTCACAAAGGGGATCCTCTGCTGTAAAAATAGGTGAGGAAAAAAACGTGTGATCCAGCTTGTCGTTTCAGCTGCAGATCATATGTTTCGGCTTGGTTTTCACTTGGCGCCTCTGCTGCAGGGCGGCACGGTGATCGGTAGCGCCCGCTGCAAGGCCTTCCAGACGCGCGAGGGCCGCATCGCCGCCGCCTTCAACCTGGCGAAGAAAGGCATCACCAACCTGTGTGTGTGCGGTGGAGACGGCAGCCTCACCGGAGCCAATATCTTCCGCAGCGAGTGGAGCGGCCTGCTGGATGAGCTCGTACAGAAAGGTCAGCCGCTCTCTGGGAACCGTTTACCGTTTTTGTTTTATTAACCCAGGATATTTGATCAGTCTTGTTTCAGCAGCGCTGTGTAATAAGCGTTAAAGAGGAAATTACACCTGTGGGTCTTTAGGAAGGATCACGGACACGCTGGCGAAGCAGCACAACAATCTGAACATCGTTGGACTCGTGGGATCAATAGACAACGATTTCTGCGGCACTGACATGACCATCGGAGCTGACTCCGCGCTGCATCGCATCATGGAAATAGTCGACGCCATCATGACCACTGCAAACAGGTTAGACACTCGGAGCTGTTGCATTTGTATTTCATTGTGATTTTATGTCACAGTCAACATGCAATTACAGCTCCAGATTTTTTTGAGTTACAAGATTGGAGGATAAATATTTTTACCCGGTTTTTTTTTATGAAGCAGAAACTGAGTCAAAGCATTTAATTTTAAGGCTTTTTAGCGTTGCATTATGGGTCGTTTTAATCATTTAATTGCACAAGTATTACTTCCCAAAGATTTTCTCAATTCAGATTCCAACATCTGAGCCTCTACATTTCTCGTTTTAATGTTTACTAAAGTGATTAATATTGTTGAGGTTTGGCTGTTGCCTACATTCAGCTCTACACAGAACTATAAAATAATAATGACTATGCTTAATTTTGTTGTTACATGACAGTAATCATAAGTCACCTTCCTATAATGTGACTGAGCTTTAGTCTGTTACTGTACTGTTTGCCCCCCAGCTACATGAACTCAGCAGATCTGCTGTATCCTGCACAGACTTGCTCACAGGTTTTACAAATGCTTCAATGCTTTTTTTCTTTTCTTCCCCTCAGCCACCAGCGCACTTTTGTCCTTGAAGTCATGGGCCGCCACTGTGGGTGAGTAACACATAGATTTCAAAAATATTTTATTTATCCTTTTATACAGTGCTAATTAGATTTGGGTATTAATTAGCTATATTTAAGTAACGTTTTAGAACAACTTTACTTTCAGGATTACTTGAGTCATTTTATTATGAGGTACTGCTACTGTTACTTGAATAAAATCTCTGGATACTCTACCCACTATGACTAACTTCATTGAACGAAGAACAAGCTCGTTTTAACCAAAAAGGAATCAGAAACATAAGTTTCGTACACTTTGTACTGAAACAAAAATATTTAGAAATGTATTTCTTTTGCCTGTTTTTATTTTTTTAAATTATTGTATTTCTATGAATTATTTTCAGTTTGGCCTCTTAAAATACCAAAGTGTCCGCATAACTTTAGATTTTGGTTCATTGGAGTTTGTAATTTTTAAATACTACATCATTCATGTCTTGATCAATTACTCATTTTTTACCATATACTGTTTTTACTGTTACTGGAGTCATTTTTTTGGGAATAAAAATATGTAGTAGCAGTACTATGCTTACATTAGTACACTTTTTGGGTACCCTACCCTCTTCTTGTGCTAATTAGTGTGTTTTGCCTGAAGGTACCTGGCTCTCGTGTCGGCGTTAGCATCAGGAGCAGATTGGCTCTTCATTCCAGAGGATCCTCCGCTGGAGGGCTGGGAGAACCGCATGTGTGATCGTCTGGAAAAGGTAGAGCATGCGTGGAGTGGATGCAAAAACTGGCCAGATTTCATATGAGCATCAGGTTCATTCTCCGATATACCATGTCTGAAGGTTTAACCAGGAAACCTCTGTTTACTTTCAGAGCCGAAACAAGGGGTCAAGACTCAACATTATAATTGTTGCAGAGGGAGCCATTGACTCAAATGGAAAGCCCATCTCCTCAACTTACATAAAAGATGTGAGCTCTTATTTACGGACTTGATGACACTTATAATGACTGTCAATATGTGTTGAAGAGACATTACTTAAGATTAAGACAGTGTATTTATAATTCCTTCCCTTTGGTGTAGCTTATAAGGACATGTTATTGTTCCTGGAACTTCAACTATAATTTTTTTCATTTTATTTTTCACATCCTGGAGTGCAACATTAATAAATGAGTACTTGTACATCTGTTTGAAGCTGGTGGTGAAGAGGCTGGGCTACGACACCAGAGTGACGGTGCTCGGCCACGTTCAGCGAGGAGGAACTCCGTCTGCGTTCGACAGGATACTGGTGAGCTGCATGTGACAAAAGAGGATCGTTGAATGTGTGTTTCATCGAGATGATGGCATTTAACTGTTAATTCTTAGTCTAAGGTCGACAGTTGTAGTTAGTAGGATAAATTGAAATTATCAGTATGGACAACTACATTGTATTTTTCCCCTTAGAATTTTACACAAGTTTTTCATTTTTAAAAGGCGTAGAGCTACTCTCACTCTCATCAGGCTTTCACTGGCAATATCTTTTAGAAAACCTACCAATTTTGTCTGAGGACAATACAAAATGTATTTCTCTAAACATTGTTGTAACAATTAAATATTGCTACTGTAATTAAATTGGAAAATGCATCATAGTTGCTTTCATAGATGTTTGTTCATTAACAAACAAAGTTGTTTGTTAATGAAATTACAGATATGAAATTGATAGATTAATTAAAGTTAATGGTGCAGACCTTTTTGCATTATAAAGAGCAGATCTGCATTTCAGTCTACATGGATTTTTATCTATTAATTAATTCTGAAAAATCTGATCAATTATTTCTGGAACATTACTGTGCGAATGGTACCATTCAGGCTCAGAACAATATAAGTTTTACAGGATAGGTTTTAGATATCTTTTACTTGTTCAGGTATTATCCTGAGTACTTGATTTTAAATGGTTTATTGTACCATTTAGCAGCACAGAGGTGCAGCCTAATGTAATCGTTGTACTTAAGAAACCTATTTGGTTGGTACATTTTAGTTTCTGACCATTATTTCTATTTGTGAGCTCTGACTTTGTGCAACATCATTTTGTATAGATAAAATTATTTTCTGATTTGAAAAGCTTTTATTATTACTTTTTATTGCTATTACTAACATTTTCACTCTATATCATCCATGTCTTTGTAACAATTGGTGACAACAACTGTCTGCTGGTGCTATGTAGTCACATATTTTAAAAATGATGATAGATTGAGTGAAGATTACTTTGGTTTTGGAGTATTGGATCTCCAGTCACTGGAGACTTTCTATTAAATGCTGCTAGATCAGAGCATTTGTTTGTCCTCCTCTATTTATAGTTGTCTGAACTCATCGCCTGACTGCATTGTGTATACAACATTTGTGTGATTACAGAAGCACAAGGGGCAATGCCCTGGGCAATACTTAAAGCTGGTTATCCTCATCAGGCCTTTGTTCACATATGAATTCAAAGACAATTTGTAATTTTTTTGTTATTTAAATTTGACTTTTTCCTGGATTAAACAGGGTCATATACAGTACAATTTAACACGTGTTGGACCTGTTTGGCTAAATATACAATAAATAAACTGAATTGAAATTGGTAAACGGTGCATGAATCATGTTGACAACTTTCATATAATGACTAAATTGCAACTTTAAAATCTGTGACTTTGCTTCTTTTAATTATTAGTGGTTAGCTTCTCTAATTGAAGATTTCCGAGAGCATCCTGCATGATTTCACCAGACCCACATTCACTTTTTTCATCTTAATATAAATGTGTGTTTGCAGAGCACCAAGCTGGGAGTGGAGGCAGTAATTGCCCTAATCGAGGCCTCTCCTAACACTCCAGCCTGTGTCATCGGTCTCTGTGGCAACCATGCGGTCCGTCTGCCTCTCATGGAGTGTGTGGACATGGTGAGTCTGGCTCCGCTCTGGGGGAACTGATTTAATGGATGGCAAACATGTGATGTAGCGGGGGCTGGTTGCAGCTTAACAAGAAAATGAACAATCTTTTGCAGACCAAGTTGGTGCAGAAAGCCATGAATGAAAGGAGGTTTGATGAAGCTGTTAAACTGCGTGGAGGGTAAGCGCTCATATTTATCCCGATTTGTGTTGTATGATGATTCTTTAAGGAACATTATTGACATTCATTGACACAGCGATGTGTTTCAAGTGCTTATTTTGTTAATTTTGATCATTACCGTAACAAAAACTTGACAATAAACGTTGTTACCCGAGGCCAAATGAAAATTATTTCTAATATACCAACTGATAAGACTGCTGACTTAGCATTTAGTGACTGTCTAAACACGGAGGCTAATTAGCAACAGGTCATTTTTAATAAAGCTTGCTGCTCAGAGCTCTGTACGCAAAATTGAGTGGCAGAAAAAGGTAAATTCTGGTAGAAAAAGATACAAATGCAGCAGAGATAACTGCATGATTAAGAGGATTGTGAAGCAACACCCATTAAAGACGTTAATTACTCTTCCCGGGTTACCACAACCACTTCAAATGACCACAATACCACTGAGCTTAATGGATCAGCAAACTGGTCTTAATTAAACCACATAGAGAATGTTTGGAGTATTGTTAGTACATAGATGGGAGACGGCAGGGCAACAATATAGATGAGGTTAAGGTTACTGTGGAAACAGCTAGAGGTTTCTGAC
This sequence comes from Micropoecilia bifurca, assembly GCA_903067075.1. Lineage (NCBI taxonomy): Eukaryota > Metazoa > Chordata > Actinopteri > Cyprinodontiformes > Poeciliidae > Micropoecilia > Micropoecilia bifurca. Next base: position 48,888 of record CAEGAF010078415.1, read on the forward strand.
AGTTTCACAGGCTGACCACCTTTACTGGATTGGAGCCCCAATCAATGTTACACTGTACAGTATATGGATGTACTTTTCAGTAGACTTTCATTTCGGTGTTGCATTTAGTTTTTTGTTTTTTTTTTAAGTAAGTAAGTAGTACCTAACTAACATACCTAACTATAACGTGTCTTGTCTCTGTAGGAGTTTTGAGAACAACTTGAATATTTACAAGCTTCTGGCCTTCCCAAAGCCTGCTCTTACCGAGGTTAGATTGTCACACGTTAGCTTTATCTCATGTTTTTAAGTGTGAAACACCCACAGAATGTAACATGAGACATGAACTTGACTTTGGTTCCCCTTCAGAGCAATCACTCTGTGGCTATTCTGAACGTCGGCGCTCCAGCTGGAGGCATGAACGCAGCAGTCAGGTCAGCCGTGAGAGTTGCACTTGCTCTCGGACACAAGGTCTATGGCGTCCATGACGGCTTTGAAGGACTCGCCAACGGATTGGTAAGGATGACTTTCTATGACGCAAAATCTTAGCTATAATTTTGAAGAAATTATTTAACAGAAACTGTTCCTCTTTCTGCCTGGGAGCAGATATTTGAAATGGATTGGCACAACGTGGCCGGATGGACGGGACAAGGAGGATCACTCCTAGGGACAAAGCGGTAAAAATGAAAGCTGTACTGTAAAAATATGCCTGTCAAGAATTTGTGTACGCATAAGCAAATTCAGGTAGTAAAATAAACTTAATTTTAAAATGCTTAGAGGACAATTACAACACATTTGTGACATGCGAAATTAAATGCCTCAAAGTAATTTTAAAACCTTGTTTTTATGTTGTGCCTTTCTCAGAACCCTTCCTGCTAAATTCATGGAGAAAATTGTTGAGAACATTGGCAAGTTCAGCATCACAGCTCTGCTTGTCATTGGAGGATTTGAGGTATTTGAGCTTTTCATTTTCTTCAAATCACTGAATATTATTAATTAAAGACTTCAGAGTTACGATCCGCGTGTTAATTTCAAAGGGATACGAAGGTGTGCAGCAGCTGTATGAAGCCAGGGGTCACTTTGATGAGCTCTGCATCCCCATGTGTGTCGTCCCGGCGACCATCAGCAACAACGTCCCAGGAACGGACTTCAGTTTGGGAGCAGACACAGCCGTTAACGCCGCCATGGAGGTACATCTGAGCAGAGAGCACATTTATTGGCAGCCTCATTTAAAAACAAAAAGTGTAAAAAAATAAAAGGTTTAAAATAAATGCATCTTTTATTGCAGTAAGACAGTCTCACTGAAAAACTGAGAAAAATACAACCTTCAGTATATTTATTTAGTGGGAAAAGCTCAATCCCTTTAAATGTAACAAAACTAAAACATTTAAAACTCTTAAGGGAATATAGGAAGTTTCATTTTGTAATCCATAACCAGCCAGCAGGCTACATGAGAAAACATTTATCTTGCCAAGAAAAGCCTCCAAAGCTTTGTTAGAACTGCAGTAAACAGTGGCACTTAGGGGTCAGCAAGGCTTCATAGCAAGAGTTAAACACTACAGACATACAACTGTATGGAAGAGGATTAGGGTGAGGGGGAGGTGGGGTTAATTTTTCCTTTTTCCTCAGAATCTTGGAAAAAGTCAGTATTTTCTTTTCTGAAGTTTGACTTTAATCTCAGCATTTAGCAACTAACTCAACAGTGATGTGAGTTGTACAGAAGAAAAATTAACTTTTTTTTTTAAAGTCAGAATTATATTTTTCATAAGTGGCCAGAAAGAAAGTATTTTGTGCCCTGTTGGTTAGCTTAACTGCTAGTAAGACTAACTCTATCTGAGATCTTGTCAAATATTGAACATTTCTTTTCAAAGTTAGTGTGTGTGGCTCACTGAAAAGGACTCGGGAGGATCTAGAGAGATTGTGCAAAAAGGAAGGGTCAAAGATCCTTCTCTTGTTCAAGATAATAAAAATTGTGCAACCAGTGGTTTAGTTAAACCAATTATTTCTTAATGTGGAGTTTTTCCTCCCACTGAATAAATAAACTCAGATTTAAGATTTTTCTCTTTTTTCAGTGAGAGTTTAGGGTGCAGCATTGCAAGATCAAACTTATTTAAACCTTTTTGTACATTTTCACCAGGGGTTCAAATAAACACAGGTGGCACTGTATTTAGAAATGGTGTTTTGGTTCTATTTGCAGATGGGGCCAGTCAAACCCTTTTATAGCTCAGAAGGAAATACATCTTATTTTTTAATTATCATCTTTTCTTTGGGGAGCTTCTTATGTTCTGAGAGTAATTGTGTCTCATTTTAACTTGCCTTCAGGGATGTGACAAGATTAAGCAGTCTGCCTCCGGGACGAAGAGACGAGTGTTTGTAGTCGAGACGATGGGAGGATACTGTGGTTATCTGGCCACCTCCACTGCTATCGCTGTCGGTGCTGATGCTGCTTACATATTTGAAGAGCCTTTTAACATCCATGACCTTAAGGTGAGACTTAAAGCAAAACAAAAAAAATTCTGTCTCACCTTTTTTGTTTGTTTAATGCATCTTCCCTCAATGTGCCCTCTGTTGATAGACCAATGTTGAACATTTGGCTGAAAAGATGAAGAAGGACATCCAGCGGGGTCTGGTACTAAGGTTCGCTACTTTACAGAGCAATTTTAAATCTTGAGTGAAGACATTATGTTTAACATTACTAAAAACATAAAATTCAAAGTACTGTATTTTCCGCACTATAAGGCGCACCGGATTATAAGGCGCACCTTCAATGAATGGCCTATTTTAAAACTTCTTTCACATATAAGGTGCACCGCATTATAAGGCACATAGAATAGACGCTACATTAGAGGCTGGAGTTGCGTTATGCATCCACTAGATGGAGCTGCACTAAAGTGAATATCAAAAATGTTGAACTCCGGTCAGCGAGGAGAGCCTTCCGCGACTGGGCCGGGGCGGCCGAGCGATGGTCACCCTTCTCCGTTCACACACAACATGTTGGTGGAAAACGTGGTGCTAAATGACCTGCAGACGACCTGATTATAGATGGTTGGTAGGTAGATAGGTCAGTCAAAATTTGTTAATAGATTACAAACCAGCATTCTGACAACTATCCCAGCATGCACTGCACGCTTCTTCTACGGGTGAAAATTATGTCGGCTGCTGCTTACCGTAGTTGCTAGACCTGTTGTGGCTCAATATTGGTCCATATGAGGGAACTGGATTATAAGGCGCACTGTCAGCTTTTGAGGAAATTGAAGGTTTTTAGGTGTGCCTCATAGTGCGGAAAATACGGTACTCGCAGTAAAGGCTTATTTTGTAGCGAAAAGTATGGCTTCCAGTCTTTCAGATTTTTCAACACATTTCTGTTTGACTAGTTTAGAATAAAGGCTGAGAAGTGCTTAATGACCTTATCAAGCGTTTCAGTTGGCCAAAGTTCAGTTTAGACAGAACTTTGTAACATAAAAATAACTTGATATCTGAAGTAAGATAAATATACGTTTGCCAACTTTTCAACCTCAGTATGTGAGTTCTGCGTTTTTATACCCAAGTTACCATATTTAAAACATTTGCAGTACAGTTAACTTCAACAATTATTACAAGTTAACAATTATTAAGTTACAACTAACATTGTCATATCTGGAAATACTGATGACCCTTTAAAAATAAAGTTTCTGCTGATGAAATGCAACATTCTGAATATTTAGACCAACAACAGAATGACATCATTGTGTAATAACTTTGAACTACTGTTGACTATCTTCTTTTTTAAACAGGAACGAATACTGTCACAAGAACTACACTACAGACTTTATTTATAATCTGTATTCAGAGGAAGGAAAGGGAGTCTTTGACTGTAGAGTGAACGTGTTGGGACACCTCCAGCAGGTATAGTTTTTAAAATAAGACAACACCACGTGCAGTATCTGTATAGTGAAAGCAAATATTTTGTATTCCTGGAAGATACTTACAGTAAATATAAGTAAGATATATATATATATATATACATTCCTGATTAAAATCTTAAGACCAGTCAAAAAATTGCAAGAATTTGCATTTTGCACTATTGGATCTTAAGAAGGTTCTAAGTAATGCTTTATAATGTTAAAGAAAAAAATCAGTGCAAGAGACAAGAACTTTTGAGCGGGAAATTTTCTGAAAACTGCATTTACACTCAAACATGATTTTTTTCAGCTGATCAAAAGTTTAAGACCATAGTCTTTAAAAGCCAAAAGCTGTGCAAAAATCTGGATTTTTGCACTGGGACGATCCCCTACCCAAATTAAGACCATTACTGGTGCTGACTGCAGCCCAATAACCATCAGACAGTATCTGCGAGAGAGAGAAGGGCTTCAGAAACAAAAAACATCTTCAAAGGCCACGTCTTCTTCAACGCCACAAAATTGCCCGTTTGGTCTTTGCAAGGGTGCACCAAACACGGGACATTGAAAGGTGGAAGAAAGTTGTCTTCTCTGATGAGAAAAATTGTAACCTTGATGGTCCTGATGGCTTCCAATGTTACTGGCATGACAAGGAGATTCCACCTGAGATGTTTTCTACACGGCACAGTGGTGGGGGTGTCATCATGATTTGGGTGTGTTTTCCTTCAATGAACAATGGAGCTTCAGGTTCTGCAGGGGCGTCAAACAGCAGCTGGCTATGTGGAGATGTTGCAGCGGGTCTCCCTCATGACTGAGGGCCTCGTCTGTGTGGTAATGATTGGGTTTTTCAACAGGACAATGCTGCAGTTCACAATGCCAGCCTGACAAAGGAGTTCTTCCAAGAGAATAACATCACTCTTTTGGACCATCCTGCATGTTCCCCAGATCTAAACCCAATTGAGAACATTTGGGGATGGATGGCAAGGGAAGTTTACAAAAATGGACATCAGTTCCAGACAGTGGATGCCCTTCATGAAGCCATCTTCAACACTTGGAGCAACGTTCCAACTAGCCTCCTGGAAACACTGGTATCAAGCCTAAACGATTCTTTGTTTGAAGTCATCAACAAGAATGGTGGAGCTACTCATTACTGAGTCCTTTTTTTAGACACTTTGATTTCTGTTTTGGGAGCTTTCAGGTTTTTTTGAGCTATGGTCTTTTTGATCAGCTGAAAAAAATCATGTTTGAGTGTAAATGCAGTTTTCAACTAATTCCCCGCTAAAAGGTTTTTGTCTCTTACACTGATTTCTTCTTTTAACATTGTGAGGCTCTACTTAGAACCTTCTTAAGATCCAATAGTGCAAAATGCAAATTCTTGCAGTTTTTTAACTGTTCTTAAGATTTTGATCAGGAGTGTATATAGAGTTCATGTTTAAGATTAGCTGTATCTCTTAGGATGTGCGTTTGTGCTGCAGGGAGGAGCACCTTCCCCCTTTGATAGGAACTTTGGCACCAAGTTGGGTGTGAAGGCAATCCAGTGGATTTCTGAGAAGTTGACTGAAAGCTTCCGACAAGGTGGGGTTACGCTACTCTCCCAGAAAATAAAGTTACTAAACCAAGCTGCAGACGTTTGCTGATGATGCCATTGTTTCCCTTCTAGGCCGCGTGTTCGCCAACTCCCCAGAAACGGCGTGTGTGCTTGGCCTGAACAGGAAGGTTGTCTCATTTATTCCTTTAACTGACCTGAAGGCCAGCACTGACTTTGAGTAAGTATTTTGAAAAATGGATGCTTTTGTTTTTGGGGTTTTTTTTTGTTAAAAACCTTAAACTAAATCATTTATGGGTTTGTTCGCTTTTCAGGCACCGGATGCCCAAGGTTCAGTGGTGGTTCAACCTGAGACCGATGCTGAAGATGCTGGCCAGGTATCAAACCAATTTTGTTGAATATGTCCCTGGAGAGATGGAACATGTGACTCGGCGCTCCATCAGCATTGATGCTGGATACTAGACTCCCTGAGACAAAACTTCTGTATGCAGTTTTTGGACCCTTATCTATCCATCCTTTGTCCCATTTTCTCTTATGAGTGAGGTGTTTTGGTGCTCTCCATCATAAACATAGCCAGAGTGGGAAATAATTCCTATTTGCATATGAAATTGCACTGAACCAATATCCACTAGAGTGGAGATATTTTTTTCTCCAGTTGAATTCCTCCAGCCTTAACTTTACCTAAGAAACAAGAACTCTTATTCTCTAGTCATACGCTTATATTTTTGTGCTACGCTGTCGTCATACCTTTTGGCTTGAGTTATGTGGGCTTATTTAAAAATAAGTTTTTATGTAGATTAAAGAGTGAAAAGATGAAGCAAATATGTTTATTGGAAATGTGCCCCTGTGATATATTTAGTACATGTATTTTGGGAATAATTGTGTGAAATGAACAGTGTGCTTCTCTGTCAGAACAGAACATGTTGATTTACATGGAAGTTAAATGACCAGTTCACCATCCCAGGCTTAAAGATTAATGCTGAGTAGCTCAAGTGGTAAAATAATTATTAGGTGAATTATTTTGAAAATAAAGTGAGGTGCTCTGCCATGGCGATTGAGTAAATTTACGCAGACAAAGCAAGCCACTGCTAAGCGTAGCGTGAATTTAAGTAACATTATCACAGCGTGGCTGCAATATTTGAGTAGCATTCATGTAAATAATGTTGCAGTGGAGCATATTTACAGTAGATATGCTATCTTTGCATTAGCGTGACTGAAGTATAAGATGTTTTCTATTTAGTGTATGTCTGTAACTGTAGATGCCCTGAGAATCAGGTTCCTGTTTCTGTAAAGTTCAGGCTGTGCCCTCTGAAGTTCAGACACTTTACTCTTAACTGAAAATGGGGCTATGTTTCTTTAAAACTTTTTAGTACCTCTAATCAGTGTAATACAAACTATTTAAGATCAATTAACATAATTTACAGTATTCATTTATCAACTGACACATTTAATACAGAGAAATTTTGTACTTTCTTTGTAAGGATTTTTTCTACTCAAATTGCTGCTATAGAACAGACAACCAGATGTGCCACCAAACCAAAGTTTTACAGAACTTTTATTGAATATCATGTATTACAACAAATGAATGTAGATGCTGCAGTATAAATCTCTTACTTTTAAATCCACATATAGGAAATGCTTACATTCTGAGCCGGAAGACATATTAGCAGGAGCCTTCAGTGAAAGAAATAATTCTGATCATGTTTAAACATGTCATTTCTAAACATTAAGAAATGTAAAAACTTTTTGTGTTTTTTATCTGAATATTTTGTGTGGCTAATGTGACTGTAACTCAAGGGACCCTTAAGATGTTCATTTTCTGTTTTTATATATATACATGTTTATGTATATCGTGTGGTTGTGTGACTGAAGCATCATATCTAGTATTAATTCAAATTAACAGTATTTTCCGAACCTATGAAATACTTTATTACAATTTAAAACATGCAAACTTTACAACTACTGTACTTTACAGAGAGGAATCTATAAAGAAATATAAACTTCTGATGTGTTTTAAGTATATTAATGACGAACATATATATCCAAGTATGACGCTATTATGTATACATTGCTGTGTGATTAACCCAAATACGCCTTTATATCAAACTGTTGAATTCAGGAACTTAAATCACTGCCAGCTCAACAACGTAAAGAAATAAACAGAAACTTGATTCACAAAATACTGTAGTGTGGCTTTTCTTTTCTCAGAAGTTGAATGAAAACGGAAACTCATCTTTGGAGTTTTTCTTGCTTGACTGAGGACTCTTGCTTGTGAAGTCAAACTGGAAGTCCTCACTTTGATCTGGTTGGTCAAACAGGAACTCAGTAGCTACAAAATCATATCACAAATCAAAGAGTTAAATTATTTCAGTAATGTGGTTTTATAT